>OLKM01001593.1:100000-120223 GCA_900291075.1 Melanogrammus aeglefinus
TTATGGGTCTTTTGGATTGAGGTATGGCAGAGCAACAGTATAGACCCAACTAGTCAAGCAAAAGTATGTAGATCATGCCGGTGCCGCGACATCCACCCTGTCGCTAGTTACTTTACTCCACTATTCACAACGTGTTTAAAGGGTCCCTAGCCGCGATCTATGCTCTATAACTGTCAATTTCACTCTCCCCATTTATAACTGCCCTCTGGGAGATTAACGTCTGCTTTCAAGTGGTTACAGTGCGCATATCAGGTACAATGAGATCAAAGAGACATACACAATACATAAAGATAAAAAAAAAAATGCAAGAGATTCTATTATCCATCGAAACTACCCGAGATTGGAACAGATGAATTAAATTTAGGTGCTATGCCTCTCGATAAATTTAATTAGAGGGTAAGTAAATCTCTGTTTCTGCAGTACTTTCGCCTAGAGGTTTAACAAGAGGCGATTCATCAGTTCCATGGATGACTCATCCATGGACTCATCAGTTCCATGGATGTCATTAAGGAGCTGTGAATCCAGATAAATGTCATTATGGAGCTGGTAGGAGGGGATGCAAAATGGCATCCACAGGTAAGCTGAGGCCATCCAGGATCCAGCGCAATACTTTTAGACTCGGAGTCAAATATCTGGACTTCGACACTGCACTGTGCTCGCAAATGCTCTCAAAAAGTCTCTCTAGTGCACACACATACGCAGACACACCACACATACAGAGACACACACACACACACACACACACACACACACACACACACACACACACACACACACACACACACACACACACACACACACACACACACACACACACACACACACACACACACACACACAGACAACACACACACAGACAGACCTCTCCCCTCTGAGAACTCCAGGACAACCCTGACCCATGAAGGTGAGTCACAGGGGGCCCTCTGCACTCCGAGGCCCAAACGGACCCCCCCTATCTATCCCATCCCGCCAACACGTCTCCTAGTGTTTCCGCTAGACTGCCCACACCATTACCTGACAATCTCACAATCTTCTGCCGAAGCACCTGACGCCTCAGTACACTAGGTGGGTGTATTCCAATTTCATTGGGGTGATGGAGGTGGTGGTGGTGCTGATGCAGTTTTAGTTGGCGGTGGTAATGAATGTGGTGGTGGTAGAGGTGGTTGTGATGGAGCAGGTGGTTATGTAGTTGGTAGGTGGTAGTTGGTGGAGGAGGCGAGGGTGGATGAGGGGGTGACGGAGGTGGCGTAGGAGAGTTTTTTGTGCGGTGGTGACAGAGGAGGAGTTGCTGGGGTGGATGGTGGAGGTGGCGGGGTTGGTGTGGATGATATTGGAGGGTGTGATGATTGGGGATTAATGTCACAGGACAGGACAGTGATTGTGCATGAGAGGCAGAATCTGGTGCACAATCGACCCGACCTGTGGCTCACCCTAAGCGGATGTGTGGGGGATTTTCGGGATCCTGAATGTGGACACGCATAAAGCCTCATTCATTAGCTGTGAACGGCTGCAGGCTCTGCTGTTCAGTTTTAACATCTTGGGATACAGAACACCAGACAGGCTTCACAAAGGTCTCCACCACGACTAAGTATTCGCTATTAAGGTCTACTTCACCGTCTTCTCCGAGTCCGAAAAATAAAGAAATACTCTTCTTATCTCTTTTTAAAGGAAGAGGAGACACTCGTACACACACACGGTGGGGATTCCAACTATTCAGCTTTCAAGCCAATTGACTTGAGTACACAGCAACCACGGTATCTGTTAAGACCGCACTGCTGATTAAATCCCTTGCATCAGCTTTATGGCGCATTTCCACTAGCACGGCTCGGCTCGGTACGGCTCGGCTCGGCGCGCTATTTGCTTGTTTCCACTAGCACGCAGTACCTGCAACCAGGTACATTTTGGTATCACCTCAGCCCTGGTTCCAAGCGAGCCGAAGCGTTACTAAAACGTGACGTCAGCCGACTGCCCTCCACTGATTGGCCGTTGAGTGTCGTCACTGGAAGCGTCATAACCGCGCGATTTTTCAATAGTGTTTTGTCTCGCGGCCCGGAGTCTTCTCTGGCTCTCTTCTCTTGCCTTCTGTGCGACAAAAAGCCACAGGGTGAGCAGCAACACGATCGCCTCCATGTCCTCCATGCTGTCCTCCTCTGATGTTGTTGTTGTTGTTGTTGTTCTGGTCTTCCGGATTTGTACGTTGCTCGGCGCCGTGTAAATGACGTCACAGCGGTTTCGCGCAGCCGTGTTATGACGACCCCGCCCACGTTGAGGAGGCACCAGTTGTAATGGAAACACAACCAAACCGAGCCGAGCCGTGCCGTGCCGAGCCGTATCGAGCCGAGCCGTGCTAGTGGAAATGCGCCATTAGTGAACCAGTGATGCGGGCGTTTCATCTGCGCTCGCCTGCCCCCCATGCCATCCCTTCTCCTCTCTTACCACCAGACCCACTGATGTGAGTCGTGCTGAGCTGCAGCCAAACCACCACCACCACCTCCTGTCACACAGCATCAGGCTGGTGGGGAGGAATGACAACTGTGTCTAGTCTGGGGATTCCTAGAGAGCCATTATTAAACCTGCACTTTACCTCAAAGTTTTTTTCTCTCTTTCCAACTGTCGCCATCACTGTTCTTCTTGGTTTTTCCTCTGCTGACCAAATGTAGTTTTGGAGAAAATACACTTTTTCTTGCAGGTGGATAGGTATTATTCTTTGGACACACATGGTTTTTCGAATCCTTTCCAACAAAAACTGATAGAAAATAGTTAGACAGCTGCAGGAAGAAAAACTGTGTCATTGTGCAAGGGCAGGTTTTCAATGCGCAATTTGGCATCTGTGTATTTCTGGTGCGAGGTTACAGAGCAGCCAGAGCAAGAAACCCCGAAAACCGTCTCCTTTGTCAGGGAAGCGCGGCGGTCCGAGCAGCGTGGGAATAATTGGTGCGAGGTAAGCGCCTTGCGATCAAAGCTCTGCCCACCACGGCCGCTTTAGAACCCGCTGTGACCAGATGGAGACCTATCCACCTGTCACTTTGCTGTTCAGCAAACCCTCGGTACAGCTTGAAAGGGGAACTTACCGGGTGGAAAGTTTCCCAGGGAGAGCCACGGAGCCACGGCGGAGGTGAGGCCAGCCATGCTGATGATGATAGTGATAGTGATGGTGATGGTCATGATAAAGAACCTCTCTGTGACATTGTGGGCTTACAGTGTTGGTCTATCTCTCTGATGACAGAGTTGGTTGTTTTTGGCAGAGGCTGCACCACGTGTCGCCAAAATCCCTGCACATGGCCAGGTTTCCACTGAAGCACTTCCTGATGGGAATGGGCTTCCTGTCTGACAGAGCGTCACGGCCCGAGATGAGATCGATGGCTGAGGTCATTGATTAGATGGATTCAATCTTATTAGTTTAGTGAATTTCTGATTATTTTTTTAGAGAGTGAATGAAATAATGGATTGGGTATGAGCTACTGCCTTGAATATGGTGTTGAAGAGCAGTATGGAATTTGTGCTTTGCCGTTTATTTCTTTAACTGCACTCAATTAAAGTTTTCTGCCAACTTCATGCATTTGTGCCTTTCCAGCCAAAGCTTTTCATCAAAAAAAAGAAGCAGCACTAATGATGAACCTACTAGCTGGGATAAGATAAGAGGAAGATACAGATAGACTTTTGAGAGAAGCACTAAACAAGAAGGATGGGCTCTGTAATAGAATAGAATAGAATTTATTGTCGTCATTGCACATGTTACAGAGCAACGAAAATCCCAGTTACATTCCGTCCAAGAAACATAAAAGACATTGTGGGGAGACAGGACGGAGAGACTCTATAATAAAAGGCTACTCAGATCTCCAAATACATATATGTATTTGGAGATCTGAGTAGCCTATAGGCAGACGGCATCTGTTCCTCAACAGCCCCAGCCACTCGTGTCCTCACATCTGTCTGCAACAATCAACCAGTTGTAAATCAGTTTCACCCCCCACCCAAAAAAAAATCATATTCATCCCGCCCCTGACTCAATTGTCACCTCACCCTTCAGAATCAACAAATCTACTATTCTTGTTTTCTCTTTTCAGAATTTCAAGTTTCCTGTAAACATCCCTTGTTTCTATCACACATTATATCACAAACAATAAAAGCAACCCCAATGTACTATTCTTAAATTGAACTAGTGGCACATTTGACTCATCAAATATTTGATTGTTTCTGTGAAAGAATGCAGTAGTTGAACAATGCTGCCATCAAGGTCAATCAAAAGTTTGTTCAGAAATTTGAAGCATTTGTAGTATAGTTGTTGGTTGAAGAAAATAAAATTCACTAGGCGCTGGTTGTACAATTCTGGCACAGGGCCAATGTAAAAAAGCCACTATGATTCACTATCACCAAAAACCACAAACCTAAATGTAGGTTTTTGAGTTGAGTCCAACTGGGACAAAAGTAAAACAACTTACTAATTGGATGTCCAACAATTAAAAATAGTGATTAACTGTGTGCAAATGTGTTAAATTGACTAACTTAAGGATTTAATGAGTAAAAACAAATTGCTTTCTGATTCAAATGAAGGCAAGTAATTTCCCTCCTAAAATCCAGACGCCATGCGAGTGGCTCTTTGGGTCTGCTCAAAGCAGCAGACTCACCTTGGGCCACCGTTGAATGACAACATAATGATTTTTCAGAGGTAAGGATCATTAAACTTTATTCAGAGGTTTAGAGCCTAGCTCAGCTCTGTTTGCCAAAGCTGATTATTACTAGTCTAGACACTGATGCACCCGAATCCGAGTCAATTTATTTAAAAAACACATCACACCCTTTTTAGTTTGGACGTGAACAGATCAAAGACAAAAATAAAAATACATAAAAACATTCAGGATTTTGAACAATCTATTCAAATACATGATAGGCTATTAAAGAAAAAGTGTATGACACATGATACTGGTTTTGCAATCTATTATAGACCATACTATGATAAATGTTAATGAATTTGATGCCCTGCTTCCGATTGTGTTCAGCGTAGACCAGACAAAGGAATTACAGATTAGGTGTGGCTCGGTTACTTTGTGTGTGTGAGTGTGTATGTGTGTGTGTGTGTGTGTGTGTGTGTGTGTGTGTGTGTGTGTGTGTGTGTGTGTGTCTGTGTGTGCGCGTGCTCGTGTGTGTGTGTGTGTGTGTGTGTGTGTGTGTGTGTGTGTGTGTGTGTGTGTGTGTGTGTGTGTGTGTGTGTGTGTGTGTGTGTGTGTGTGTGTGTGTGTGTGTGTGTGTGTGTGTGAACGTACTCTCCATGAGATCACCGCTCTCATTAAAGATGGGACATGCTGACCTTGGGGAGACACAAATGGATCTTTTGCAAAAACAGGCCCTTCCATCACGTTGAACATTGAGCAGCCCACCACCGCACAACACTAGCGCTATTAGGTTTCATCAGGGATCATTACATACTGACTCTATCATCCGCCTCAAACTATACCCCCCCCCCCCCCCCCCACACACACACCCCCCCCACACACACACACACACACACACAGCCCTTCCTGTCATACTAACAACACATAGGTCGCTAATCACACACCATTCACCCTATCGAGTTGCTGATGGCCCGGCTATGGAGCGTAATGGGAAAGACAGGTGATGGTAAAGTTATTGCCAAGAAGAATGTGATCGGTCGTTTGTGACTGACCATTAGCTCCAAGAACCGTTAGAAATGAATTATGGGAGAAGAATGTGAAGAGTCGAAAAAGACTTTTCAATGTATATTGATTTTTATGTATAGATTAGTCTGTTACTACTATTACTATTTAACTACACAGAATATCATAGAACGGAGAAGAGACTAACATGTGTTTAACAGTGCTGCTTTAGCAGATGCTGTGAGTAAATATTGATTTGACTAAAATCTATAAATGAATGGTGTGACTCAGAATTTACTGGCTGTTGTTGTTTGCTGTGTTATTGCTTTTATGTATATTATTTTTTTTTCATTTTCATTTATATGATGTGATCTTACATTATAAAAAAATCAACATTAGATGATGTCATACAAAAAAAGGCTACTAGTAGGACTTTGAATAATAAAATCATTAAAGAGTCTCACATACAACACATTTTCTGAAAATTATTATACAATTCATCGTCACATTAAATTGGTAGCGTTAAACAACGGATAAACACATTTGAGCGGGAAAACACAAATGAACAAAGAGCGATTTGGGAGCGGAGAGAGCAAGCTTTTATGGGTGAGCGGAGCCAAGGAGTGTCTCGCTGACGGAGCCTCAGTGCACAGAAGAAGGGCCCCTGAGAGGAGGAGTGGAGCGGCCAGGAGGGGACCTCTGAGGACTCATTGGTGGGGACTGTTGATCATAATGAAGCTGCTTGTTTCTTCAGGAGACCGTCGGCAGCTGGCTGGGAACAGTGACACGGCAAAGGGTTTACCCAACCGCCGCGTCCTCAAACTGCATTTGAACAGGCAGGAAAAATACAACCGGATGATATCGGCTTCCCTCATTATTATTAACCCTCATTATTACCACCTCACTCATCAATTCAAATGTTTTATTGTAAATGTTGCATTTGAAAAAAAGATACAGTAAGTCAGGCTTTAAAAAACTTATTTCATTTTTCTGTTGCGTCCTTTGTAGCCCCCCCCCCCCCCCCCCCCCCACACACACACACACACACACACACACACACACACACACACACACACACACACACACACACACACACACACACACACACACACACACACACACACACACACACCATTGGGAGGGGGAGGGGCTTCACACCCTTGGATTCAACCCTCTTAATTGTTAGAGTGAAAAGAAGAAAGAAAACAAGGTGGAGAAGCAAATAAGGAGCACAAGCGACACAAAATGGAAGCAGGATGTCCGTCATACGATCCTTTATATTCTCCTAGAGCTCTGCGTGCGGTGTTCTGGTTTGTAAGGGACTTAAAAACTTTTCTCTATAAAGCATATCTGAACTAAACGTATTCCTATTCATGTTCTTCTTTAAAAGGTTTTAATGTGTCAATAAGCCGATGGAAATATAGCTTGTCTCAAGTTTGAAAATATTTTTCACAGGAAGAAGGAAGGATACGAAGGCGTGGTGTCAGTCGAAGGTATCATACGGAACAAAAAAGCTCCTTTTCCCCCGGTGTGTAATGGCTGTATTAGGCCTCCTTGTTCTTCGCAAACAGACCCACATTAAACAACTTGATCTTCCAACAACTCTGTGACAGTGGATCTTTTTTATCCAGCTCACTGATGTTTGAAGGCTGGAATCCAGAGATAGTACTAGTACACTCCCCCCCCCCACCCACCCACCCAAACACCCGTTGGCTGAACACACACAATCTCTGCAGCTTGTCACAGCTGGGAAGAGTATGTTTGCGCTTTCTTTATTTTGGTCCCTTTTCATCGCCCCTTGTTGCCGAGGAGGGAAGTGATATGTTCACTGACACTTTTATTTCCGTCACTGAATGTATGTTTATGATTATTCTTACCTTGGTCATGCTGCTGCTGGAGAGTTCAGAGCTGAGCGATGTGTTGTTGTTCTGCAATGAGTTTGGATACAGGCAGGTAGAAAACAAAACGCATGCACTCCCAATAAACCGCTAAGATGGAGTACAGGGCCTGCTTTGGAGGATTCCTAGCCGGTTTGAAGGGTATGACAGGACCAAGTCGATTCTGTCGGCACATCCATGGGTGTGCACAGGGTGGGGGCCTGGGGTGGCACATGCCCCAGACCCCCCCCCCCCCCCACCCCCCCAAATATGGATTGGTCACAAAGCCTCAGTGACCAATCCCACCCCCAACCCCAACCCCCAAGTAAAAATGCTGGTTAATTTGAATGCATCAGAAAATAGTTTAACTACACATGCTACACAATATTTTTTATTGCACAAATTGTTGTTTATCAGATGCGTAATGTGTACAGGTCATCAAGCACCACTCCCTTCAATGAGTCATGAATTTGGTCAATCCTCATTTAGACCCCTCTGATTCCCATTAGTGAATAACCTACCCTATTTCATTTTTTTCCGTTACAATTAAAGACATGATTTCGAAGAAGGCTAATAGCGGTTCACCCTTTTATCATGCATTTCCTCTAACACACGGCCCCTAGAGTGCTGATTAAGTGTAGCATTGACGACACCTTACCTCCAAGTTATAAGATGCAAGGCATGCACTTCAGAGTTTGTGTTAATGAACACATTTCCATGTTGCATCACATTCTAATTCCTAGGATCAAAGTAATGTTGGGAGGGGGGTGTGGGGGGATTTCATTCGTTGCTCGCGAAAAGATTGGCTGGGGCTGAGAGGTCTTCAGTCAATCGACTAGCAGGAAGTCAACTTCCTTCCCCACTTCCTTCTGAATCCCTTTGGCTGTATTCAGCGTACATTTGTAATTCCAACAGCATACAGCTCAGAGCTCATCGAGACGCAGGAGAAGTCCAATTCAAGTTAATTGAGCAACCAACTGGATTTTAATAATAATGGTAAAAGTGTGGGAGAACAAAATTAATTTAAGGTTTGGTGAATGAGGTTAGAAGGCACATTTTCCAGCTTTACAAAAACATTCTAAAGTTCTTCAGTTTGTATTCAGCATCTTCACCATGTTTGCCCCTCAATATTCATGTAACACCTTTTAAAGACATCTGCTTAATTCAAAGGCAAAAGTTATGAAAGTATTCTAAGGAATGAGACCATTTACTAATAGTTATTCTTTAATATAATTCGTAGTTAATTTTTTGCACATCTAGTAGTGACATTTGAGTCTATTTTACATTCCTAAGAGAGTAAATAAATATTCAGACTCACAGATCGTCTTCTTCAGTTATCTTTTCGAAAAGAGACGGTTTTCGGATTGCGTTTGGGATTCAAGTGTAATTGGGCTGGCCGAGCAATATAACCACAAATACTATTGATCAACCCCCGTTGGTTCCCGGCTTAAGTACTCCGACTATTGCAAATCAATGTGGGAGAATCAATACGCTTCTTTTTCCAATCAGGCTGATGATTCAGTTAATCCCTGATATTCCGTTTTACTTGTGTTTTCCTCACCAGTTTACTTAACTTTGGTGTGTCACATTACTTTTCAGAGCGAGGCCGGACAGTCACCTGGTTAGGGTGTTTTTCTCCCGGCTAAAAGGTTATGGGTTTGATGATCCCCACTGCCTGAGCAAGGCATGTAACCCGAACTGGCTCATTCATAAAAACATCACTTGGATAAATAATTAGTGGATGGAGAGTAAATAATTAGCAAATATAAGTTAATGCAAATCCATTTACACCTTAAGGCATGAACATAAATATTTGCAGCTTGACCCTGAACAAAAATCAAACCATCTTTTTTACCAGAACAAAACACGCAGAACCCAAATGTATCAGGGCTGTATTTCTTTGTTAAGTTCAGAAAGGCCTCAAGTCTGTTTTGGCCACAAAATAAAAACGTATTTGTGTCTGCCCGACATGGCTGTGTGCTATTGGCCTCAGTTTAGACACTTTCTCTGCTATACAAGTGCCTCAAAATAGTTGGGATACAAAAACAATTATATTTTGTTTTTAATTTTATTTAAGGTACAAAGGGTTCATGTGTACATAAAAATGTTAATAACTCTGCTATAAATTTAGCTAACTGCAGAACAATGACTGGTACCACCCTGTCCTGGCGTAATTTCTGCCACAATCAAAGCAGTTTGTGTGGGGAAACAAATGAGTGCGTACAAATCAACGGCACTTGACAGAGATCTCTCCAGTCCTAGTGATTGCCTTCCCGCTGTTCTTCATAAAAGCACTTAAGAGGTTTTATGTGATATTAATGTCAGCGGTAGATGGATGCTCTGGCTCTATTAATAGAATGGAAATAAAGAAATTAAGTGAACAGAGGATAAGTGGAGAGCAGCTGAAAACATTGTCACATAGAGCACTCCTAATGGGGAGCACATTCAGAAAACACTGCATAAGAAAAGGAAAGAACACAAGGGGCCTAGTGCATTACAAACAAAGACATGCTCTTCGTCTTACATGGTCGTCTGTTTTTTTATTTTTGAGCCATCATTCAGCTTCACCCATACATAATCATGTCTCTACTCTTCACCAGACATCCTATATAATATGCCATCCATTTCTCAGCGATAAAGAGTGGAGCTCTCCAAACTGATATGGGTGTAAGCAATCGATTGTTCCCTGATGGAACCGTCCTTATCCGACATGATCAAACCAGCAGACTGCCTATATCTATACAATGCCGCAGTGATGAATGCAGTAATCTTTGATGTTTTTCCCGTGCTCATCACACCAGCTTAATTTTTCCAAACAGGGGTTCGATTTGGGGCCAACCCAGAAAGATCCATAGTCAAAACATACACTTGAAGCGATACACCGCCATCCACTCGCGTGCCATTCGATAGGTGATCTTATCAAATGTTTTTTTAAGATAAGCCAAGATAAGGCAGTGCTCTCTATTGATCGCTCCGCAGGGAGGAACTTCAAGGCGGCGAATGCTAAGTGGCAGAAGAGAGAGTAATTCAGTGAAAGCAGACTCCCACTGTAAACCAACAAACCTGACTGCTGCTGAAGTTACAGCTTCCTCCAATCCAGATGAGAAGAGGTGGAACCGGAGGGCTGTTTGGTGGCAGATACGTCCTCTTCAATAAAACGAAAAAAAGGCACCAAAGTACTTGGTTTATTACCTGCTCCCCCCCCCCCCCCCCCCCACACACACACACACACACATGTACACACACTTCACTGGAATAATTGAGAAGCCACTACTGTGTGTGTGTGTGTGTGTGTGTGTGTGTGTGTGTGTGTGTGTGTGTGTGTGTGTGTGTGTGTGTGTGTGTGTGTGTGTGTGTGTGTGTGTGTGTGTGTGTGTGTGTGTCTGTGTGTGTGTGTGTGTCTGTGCGTGTGCAAGACTGTAAGTGCTGCTGCTGCCGTGTCTGGCTGATTACAGCTTATTACATTGTCATCCGCCATTGTCTCTATGATTGTGGGTGTACTTTGTGTTGCCTCTGGTGATAGCATTTCACCTCCATTTTGTTCTTCTTCTTCAAAAGGGCTGTAATACTCATGAACACCCATGACTAACCCTGCATAGGAGTATACGCAACAAGCAGTCGAGAGCAAAATCCATATTGGCCACATTTAACAAGATTGTATTTAATAGCATTATAATGTATTGCACCAGCTAGGGTAGTTTAACAGTTTACTGTAAATCCCCCCAAAGTGCAGGAGGGAAATTATTAAACGGTAAGTAATATAATGCGTTCCTTATTGTAGAACTACGTTCCTGCAGTCAAATACAAAGTGAATGAATACGCTATGGATTAGCCTTACCTAAAATAAATATGTGCATTCGCAACCACACATTTATAATATTTAAATATTTGTGTTTTCCTTGGGTTTGAATTCAGCCACATCTATTCAAAATCCCATAAAAAAAGCCTTTTCCTAACAGACAAAAATACTAATCTGAGCAAATCATTCATTGCCATTTCCCCTATCTGGGCCCTGTTCCCATCTGCAGTGACCCCAGCTGTCTCTGCCCTCCATTCCTGCCTCCCGGTGTTGTGTGGATTGTCCGGGCGCCACACACCACAAGACCGCCCATTTATCATAGCTGCTCTTGAGTTCACTGCACAAGCTCTCCTCCACAGAGTCACTCCATCCTCTTCATCCCCCTGAACTCCTTATCAGTGACAAAAGTGATTGCCAGCAAAGCTCAATCTAGGGCACAGGAATAGATAAAAGGAGTGGCATTTACATGTTGGTCAATTATTCCTCCTTTTCCTCTTTTATTTCAGTTATTTTCCGTTTCCATATCACTGCATTTTTATTTCATGTCTTGTTGACAATGTCTTCTAATAAACACAGAAACTGTACCATTATGCAAATATGCATATTATGTTTTTGGTTTGTAAGCAGACCATAATACCATACTTTTTCAAACATGTCATGCATTGATGGTGTCCACATTAACAGTCACTGCAAACGTGTCGATGCCATCCGTGATTGCCATTGTGCATATTTTCATGCCATGGGCCAGTCAGATGAGCAGAACATGGCCTATTCACTCAAGGGCCGGAGAACTATCGCATGAATGAACCCATGCAAAAACACAGCCATGTGTATCTTCTGGGACATCTCCCGGCACCTAACCTACAAGGGAAGCTGCCTCACTATGCTTCCAGCAGTGGTGCTCTGCTCAGCGTCAGGGTGATAGATGTGGGGCCATATGGAAGAAAATGCTGTGGTGGCAGATTTGCTAGCTCATTTGCTAAGGGCCCTAAAGGGGGAGATAGGGGGAGGGCCCACTTTCTGAGGAGATATTCACTGTAATTCACAAAGACTCGTGTGAGGGAAAGTCGTTTAAGTCTCTTTGCTGCTCACTAAAGTTCCTGTTGGATGAACTTTGGTCAGCACATTATTTTCTCTGAAGCAGAAATGTTTTTTATAAAGACGAAAAAATTGAATTTTTGTTTATATTGTTATCAATACAAAGCAAAGCCTAGCAATACATCTCAAACTTGTTATCATTTTTGTTCCTGGCTTCACACTCTCAAAGCTCATATTTGTTGCAGATAAAAATGATGGTGAAGGTATTGTGACCAGTCTTTTAGACGGAGTGGATACAATTGCAACCGCAGTTGCAGTCGGATTGCAGTTTCAAACACCTTGGATCTCAGCCATGCAGGTTTGTAGTGGAGGCAGTGTCCCATCTCAGATGAAGCTTAACCTTGAGATAATATCACAGCATTAACCCTCAAAGCGTTCTGATGAATTGATGACTTCACATCAGCAAACTAAACAAAGCAAATTAAGGGAAGTCACCACCCAAGACATAAATCCCATACAGATGGATCAGAATGCAGGTCAACATACACCTCAGAGGGGGTCTCCTGCTGCAGCTTCCACAGTGGTGTTGCCTACGCCCCCCCCATCCATCCACCTTGCATACATGCGCATGCGATGCATACGGATTGCTTGTGCACCTCGCGCATACACTTTGCTTCTCTCATCTACACGGACAGCAGTTCCCATTTTTGCAAACCATACATAGTTAATTTTGTATATAATTTAATATAATAATAATAATATAAATATAATAATATAATATAATTTTGTCCAGCTGCTGAAACAATTACGGCGATTTCCTCCCAAGCCGCTTTCACGGAAGCAATTTTGGGTGGGTTTCTCCCATCCCCATATAAAGCCAAGTCGCGTTCTTTGACTGCTCTGACAAGCACATCGGTATCTTCTGTGGTGAACCTTTCATTGCGTGCGCCTGGCAAACCCGCCATCATAATAGCAATCCGCCATTGAACATGCGCCGATCGTTGTTAAAGGGGATGCGAGAAAACGCTCTGATTGGTTCATTGCACGTTACGCCCAAACCACACCTACGGATAATTAGGCTGCTTCAGACCAACCCTTTTGACACTTGCGCCGCGGCGGAAGTGTCATTTATCCGCCTGTAAAATAGCGATAGCGCCGTAGAACCGCCCACAAAGCTACTTGCGCTTTGCGCTTTCCCACTTGCGTTTCAGACCGTTAAAATAGGGCCCTTTATTTTGAAAGTACAGACCGTCACGATTCCCATTGAAACGAATGGCGTGGTAATTATTCTTCAAAACGAGAGCCGTTAAATTGTGAAAAATGAATTAAACTGTAATCAGACAATGCGGTAATATGCTATAGACCCTAGGGTATCTGTGGTATAAAGGCTGAGACGAATTATAAATATGTACAATCCATAACGTTAGCTCTCTGGCTCATAGCTCAGCGGACTAGATTACCTCAGAATCATTGCTTGATGGCCGGAAACGGAAAAGGGGGCTGTCTATGTTTGGTTGTAGTCTTTTCGCTCGGTTCTCCGTCCCAGCAGTAGGGCTGGAACCGACCAAAAAGACTACAACAGACTGTGAAAACGCGACAAAGCCACCAACCCCCCCTCCAACACGTTACCCCCCCCCCCCCCCCCCCCCCCTTTCCGTTTCTGGCCAACGAGCAATAAGTCTACCAACAGTTATCAATGGGATTTACAAAATGCGCTAAAGGTGCAATACAACACGATAGGAACTGTATTTCGCTACGATACTCGATTCAACCACTCTATTTCATCTTAGACAAACCACAAAGGGGGCTGTTGTTCAAATGTTCAAAATACCAGAACAAAATATAGCTACCAGCAACATATTGAAAAAAAGAACTATGAACATAGTTCATTTCTTGAACTGTGAACTTAGTTTAACTGCACTAGTTCATTTTAAAATTTGTGAACTGAACTTTGAACTAGTTCACGTAGGAAGTGAACTTTCCCAACACTGGACACACCCATCGTTTTATTCCTCATCGAATTTCTGTCGCTCTACATACGTATAATTGATGCGATTGGCTATGAGCTATGTACAGACTCATACACATTCGTAGCGCCCAATAAACGGCTCCGGGCAATCGTAAACCATGCCTCAAATACGAGAAAATGAATGTGTGCTTCCCAGACCACTTCTCAATGTAGATTGAGATGAGGTCTGGGGTTAGAGTTTCCACCACGGGACTCAAACCTGGGTCTTCATTTCCTCCCTTCAGCCTTGATGCCAATGGCAAACCCCTCTCCATTGAAGGAAAAGGTGTAAATTCTTACAGCTAACTGGGTGTATTTATGTTCTTCTAACATGCACTTTGCATGCATAAATAAGAGCTTTCTTCATGCATGCAATCGAAGGTATATGTTTTGTGTCATGAATAGTTCTTTGTTAATATACATTGTTTATATTTAAATCGATATTCAGTACAATTGCAAGAAATGTACACACAGAATCCCTGGAACGTATTCTCAGCTCTATCCTGCATAATCCATCGTAGTAACTGTCAATATACATACATTGCGTATCTATGTTATAGAATGTGGTGGCCTCTTTCAAACAGGGCCTTGTGGCTATATAGTCATTCACATGGTTCTGGGTAAACTCATTCTACTTATTGTACACTCATGTTACTATTAGTGGTGTCAGTTTAACACGTAATTAACGGTGTTAACGCAAACCAATTTTAACAACGTTATTTTTTTATTGCAAGATGAATGCTCTTTTGGCTTGGCAAACATTGTAGTTTTTTCACCTGCTGTCTGGCAACAACTAGTCACGTTAGAAAAACTACAACACCATACTGGATCTAGCTACACTGGAAACGAAACAACAAGCACGCCGCACAAGCTTGTTTGGGCAAGCAAGGATACAGAGCGGGTGAAAAACTCCTTAAAAGTGTGTGTGTGTTTGTGTGTCACTCTGTTCGATTGTGCACGAGAGTTCAATGTTGTTATTAGCTGTTACATATTTCTGATCAATCGCAGTTCAAGGCCCACCTGGGCTGTACCACTTTGGGAGGGGCCACTCCCCTCCAGGCAAAATCGACTTGGTTGCGACGTTGACAGTTTGTGAGAGTTGTTGCAGCTGTTGAGTGAGTGAGAGGTTGCGGGTGCACAGCTCCGGCTGCCGGACGGTGCTGCAAGGAACTTTTATAAATGCAGCATTGTTATTCCGTAGTAATCAGCCCGACAGCCCCGAAACTTTAACGGCCCACCGGGAATTCTCCTGACTCTCCCGTTTACCACTCCGCCACGTGTGTGTGTGTGTGTGTGTGTGTGTGTGTGTGTGTGTGTGTGTGTGTGTGTGTGTGTGTGTGTGTGTGTGTGTGTGTAGAACTTCCCAGTAAGTGTTACTGTTACTTTATTATATATTGGAAGTGATAGATGTTATAATTACGTTCTAGGGTATTTGAGGAAATAAGTGCTAACATTTACCACCTATTCACAATTCAGGCATATTTTATGTTGTATTTATATATGTTATAATTATACCAGGTTACAGGTTTGTTTATTGTCCTTCCTATCTCCACTACTGTGTGTCTGTGTATGCGCGATTAGTCCCAGTGCGCAGGTGGCTATGCCTTTAGGTCGCATTTTGAAGTATCAGTTGATGGTCAGGACTAGTATGCCTTGCCGGTGAGTGATTATAAAACTAGCATGCTAGGTAATCTGAAAACAAGAATTAATGTCACGGGAATGTTGTATAAATTCACATTGGTTAATTCTGGGTTTTGTGTTTGTGTTTTCGTTGCACGGTTTACACACCTATCTGTGAACTTGAGAAGCTAGCGATAACTTGGTAGTCAGGCTACGTAGTGTGTGGGTGCTTAATTGTTTGTGAGTGCAATAAAAGTCCATAAAGTTAACTCGAGTTGTATCCGCCGTACTTATCCTGAAACCCTTCCAGTGGGGAGTTCATGAGGCTATAGTAGGTAGCTTAGTGAAAAACTGGAACAGTGTAAACCGTCGTCGGAGCGGCCGGAGATTGCACGGGCTCGAGCGGAGGAGCCATCGTGATGACCGCAGCCCGGGAGCCGAGACCCGGAGTCAGTAACGCCACTATAACGGAGGAGCCGAAGCCAAGAGCTAACCGGGCCGTTAAAGGCCTGAAGACTTCCACAACCGTGAGTAAGGCTGTGTGGATGATATTAAAAGCCGCAGAAGAATAAAGTGACCTTGGTTAACAACCGCCGCTACCAGCCATAGCAACACCGGGAAAGACGCCTGTTCGTTCGCGGGAAGAACGTCTCGTGTCGTTCGCGGACGAGTCGTTCGTTTGAACGAATCTTTTTGGTTGAGTCGTTCGTATCGAAACAAATCTTTTGGACGAGTCCTTTAGATGAGTCCTTTCGCTAAAAGGTGATTTTAGTGATTCTGTTCACCAAGAGAAGCCAAAATGGCGGATGACAAGCCAGATCTAGAGAGCTTAAAGCGGAGGCGCTCACATGCGCAAAGAAACTACAAACAACAATAAACCGCCTTGATGTTAAGTGCTGTCAGTCGTATTAACGTGAAGTTGAGTTAGTCCAGAAGAAGGTTAGCGAAATTGAAGGATGAATTATGACAAACTCCTCGATGTCGTAATGAATATATCGACACACAGAGCCAGATAGACCCTACAGGTGACGGCAGTGAGTCGCGGGACGCCCTGGAGAAGAGAGATTCCAGTGAGCAAAGGTTCCTTGAAACTGAGGGCAAGATCATGGAAATGCTGTGGTCCAAGTATGCAGCGCCGGACATAGATGCTCTCGTAACACAGTTCAAGTCTGCCTTTGATCAGGCTGAGGCGCTCGGGAAAAGTATAGTAGTGCCATGGACGCAGCAAGGGGTCTACATTTGGTAAATCTGGATAGGAAAACTCGATGAAACTCAGAGAGGCTGTGTAACGCTTGGAGAGACCATCGACCGCTGGAAAGGAGCAAATGGACTGCCCCCTTTTATCACTTGAGAGACGGAACAAGGAGCAACTGATGGATGAGTGGACCTGCCAACGTGACAAAGACTTATGAAGAGGAACTGTACAGAACAAACATCACGGTGGTGATGGATGGTGAGGCAGAAGAAAGAGACAAAGATGTGGCAGGTGATTGGTGCGGTCGGTGGGCATGTCGCAACAGCTAGCGACAGCCTTACAAGCTTGCAGGTAAAACATCACTTTCACCCCAACAGCACATTACAGGCGCCACTCTGCAGTGTCGCGACGGTCTGATGGTGGACTTGGTGTCAGTTCCGCCCTACCTCCAACCCTTGCCAGCACGCCACAACTGTTGAGTGTTTGTGCCTCTCCAGCAGTCGATATCGGCATGGGGCAAGGTAGTAGCATGCCATATAGTGGCCCTGGTGGCGTACGTTGGTGGAAATATCAGCTCTTCCATGGGCCCGACCAAACATAAGGCTCACACCCATAAGTTGCCTAAGTTCTCCGCGGAAGGACAGGGAGGACTATTGGCGCGCTGGGAAGGCTGAATGGAGAGCATCCAGGGCGCAAGCGGAGCCTACGGGGTCAAGGAATGCAAAGAAACTTCACTTGCTAGACCAGTATAGGTGAGACTGTGAAAAGTGATACACTCCAGACTATCTGCGTGGCAGAGATGCAATCGGATATCTTTAGGGAATTAGAGAACCGTTATGGTGATAAAGCACAACACGGCAAAAGAGATCGTTTTGGAGCTACAAATCAACGTCTGCTGTAAAGAACCACCCAGCCACGGGAGACGGTTAGATTGATTCCTAGCAGTGGAGAGGGACAGCGATGGACCCAACAGACCTGGGGTGCGAAGAACGCAATACAGAATCAGCTGGTGAATTCGGTGCTTAGAGAGCAAGCTCCCTGATGTCATGAAAAGAGAGTGGGCTCATGTGTGTGAGAAACCCTGTTAACAACGTCCTACCAAGAAACCGTTTCGACAGTCTCTTGATGTTCCTGGAAGACCAAAAGTCGTTGCTCGTGAGGTTGGAACAGTTGTTCACACTAAGCATGGCCTGCTAATGCTCCTGAGAGACCAAGCTAACCGGGAGAAATCCAGTGACAGGTGGAGAGAAAAAGAAGTCGTTCACGTAAGACTACAGCGAGTGAAGTCTAAAAGAGACTCCAAGCAGATACCATGTGCCGTGTTGTGGCCGATGAAGAACATGGAGTAAACTGTTTCGTTGTAAAAGCTTTTCAGGAAGGCCAGTCTGTCGGAGAAGAAGCTCAGGTGAAGAAGGCAAAGCGTGTACAAAGTGCCTGGAATGTTCACGGGATCGATGGTAGACTGCACTCCAAGGTTCCTCTGTCGTAACGGAGGAGTTGTAAGATAGGCAACATTCCGGTAGACCACCACTATTTCCTCTGCCCTAAGGCACCAACAATGAAGGATGCTGCTAAAGAAGGAAAACAAGCAGAGGAAGAGGGGACCTCGTGGTCCGACAGAGGACAGCAAAGAGCCGTGTTCGCCGAGTTGAGGACTGGACTCCCCGCCAGTTGGAGGCGTCCGCAGGGCCTGTACTAATAAGGCACACGTCGCGGAGCAGTGTTCTGACCAGAATCCGATAGACACAGAGTGGCTTGAAAGAACATCAGTCCTCATGATGCTTTTACCTGTCACGGCAAAGAGAGGAGACAGCCTTGGAGCCTTGATTGATCTTGCCTTCTGACACTAAATTACTTACGCACCCAAGCCGCTGAAAAGACTCGGACTGACGGTGAACCCAATCTCCCCATTGTCCCGTATATGGTTTGCACCGATGAAGGTGAGGGTTGATACAAAAAGGTATCTCGTACAATAAGTGCGGACCTCACGAGGAACTTGAGGTTCCACGAGATGATCTGTCTACGGATGCGAAGACACATCGCCAAATGGATCGAGCGGTTGAGCTCGGAGCGGCTGGAGGCAGTTTTTCCTGCTGGGAGAACCTGGCCCGCCCAGGGAAGATGCTACTTTACTGATCACCCGTGCTCGCAGAAGGCGCGATTAGCTCCACAAGACTGCAATCGGGTTCGGCGACCTGGTGTTGTGGCACGGTCCTCTAGGCCAGACAGTGAGTGGTGTGCATCTAACCTCTTCGAAGAAGTGGTGGCGCACACTAGCAGTCAGAGAGACCACTTTGGCCACACTCCATAGTAGTAGCTGTCAAAAGTTGGAGAACATTCGTTGGAAAGGCCAGGAAGCCATTTGAAACGAGAGCTTGGCAGTAATGGAAGTCGAATGACAGCACATGCATAAGAGGTCTTGATGGCAAATGGGAACAGCATCCGGTGCTGCCTGTGACGCCTAACCTGTGGAGGGTGTCGCTGTGAAAGTGCCCACCGGGAGAAAGGAGATGACCCTGGCTGACGAGAAAAGAGCTGGAGATAATAAGGGCAGGTCGTAACCTTCGACGCAGCAGAGAGAGTGACATCCTCACAGCGACCCCAGGCAAAACACCACTGGGATGCGAACGTCCGGGAAAAAACCCAGCCTCTCTTCCAACAACCGAAGAGCTGTGAAGCACGTTCCTGAGGGCTGAGAGAAGCCGCCTGATGAAGCCAAACGCTCGTGGAAAGAAGCTTACAGAGGCAAGTGCAGAGATGGTGGACAGGGGGGCTGCTGTTAAGCCTCACTAGGAATATGTGGACGCGTGGGAGGGCCAAGTGTGTGGGTGACAACACCTAACCGCACCAAACCCCCATCAGTGACTACACCGTGGCGCCTCGTCTGAATAGCAGCAGGAGTTCAGAAGGGGTGAGCATAATGGCCATTTTGCTTAAAGGACCAGACGTCCCTAGAACCCTACTCGAGGGGTGCTCGCTCGATTCCGGGAAGGAGGAACATGCAGCCATCGGAACATCACCAAGATGAACCATTCGGTATGGCTGAAGGAGCGAGAGTCCCTAGTCATCGG
>OLKM01001594.1:0-95000 GCA_900291075.1 Melanogrammus aeglefinus
TGGTGTGTGGTGTGTGTGTTGTGTATGTGATGGGTGGGTGTGTGTGTGTGTGCTGTTGTGTGTGTGTGTGTGTGTGTGTGGTGTGCATGTGTGCTGCGTGCGTCCTGCGTAATGCATGGAGAAAGAGTACATAGAATATACAACCATGCATGTAGCGTGGGAACTGGGAATTGGTCGCCATAGTATCGCTTGTCACGAGTGCTAAGACAAAGGAAACTGGACAATAGATAAAACTGGGCATTCGGTCCAATCCGCCCCAACGATGTGTGCACGTACCAAACATCTATATTTAAATATTGTAGCAAGTAATCCGGAAAAGGAAGGTACTGCGAGCAAATACCGCACAATTGAACGTATGAAACCGATTGAACACAGTGTATCCCTCGCTTTATGGTGTCTTCGGCGACAGACAGGAACATGGAAAATAGCCCGCATGCTGATCCCTATAGAGGGATGAGCTTTCGGCAAGACAGGCGTCATGCCATTGTAAATAGGACATTTTAAACGGTGAAACAACACACCTCTTGTTCAAGAAGAAGTAAATGTACTGCGAAACGGCTGCCAAATTTATGGAAGCTTTTCCATTGACTAATTTTGAGCATTTAGCAGACACGTTAAGTCCGAAAGGCGCACAGTGAGTACTAACTATGGAAGTCGTGTCACCTACGGGACAGGAGTGGGCGATGAACGCCAGCCCAAAAGGCCAACGAAACGCTGTCGGGCTGCTGGTACAGGTGGTTCGTGAACCATGTGGGATGAAAATATTCTGTTATTGTGGTTTGGGTCGATATTGATCCAAGTGAGCATGCTGTATACAGGCCCAGATGTGGAAATACCGAATTAGCATTATTTGGCTACAGGAGAGCAAAAGCAGGTTTTACTAAGCTAGTAGAAATAGTAGAGAATAAATATACTGCATACAATTAGTCCCTACACGGGCGGAGCTCCAGACTTCTAAAGGACTCGTCCCTCCTCCTAAGTCAACCATTAAACACACTTGTTGGGCATCACAATCAAAGCTATCCTGCTGTATCTATTTCCAGTCGTTCTCACCATCCTCATAAGGCCAGATGATCCAAATGAGTGTAGCTACGCTAGTAACGGTTCCTAGTCTCCAGTTATTTTCGTCCACGTTCCCGTGACATTCGAGAGGTTCGCTGGAAGGATATGCGCCAATACAAACGGATCGACTACGAGTGGCCTCTGCGCATCGAACCAGCTTAACTGCTCACTCCCGGATAAATAACATGAATTCACAAACCATTGTAATGTTGGGGCGTTTTAGTTCACCCAACCCAGAAATCTTTAAAACGTATTACTTTATAGCGTGTTTATAGGAAGCATAAATGCAACCTCATTATTTGTGTCTACTGGGTGTTCATAAGTAGGCGCCTTGTTCAAGACAATCTTGGTGAACAAGAAACGCATTAGGGGTTTTGGTAGATATTTTCCCAATAAATCAAGTGATATTAAATAATGCTGGAGTATTTTAGAGTACCATTTACATTTGTGATTTGAAAGTGGACCAATAAAAGGTTATGGTCTCGGACAAAAATGATAAATCTAAAGTATTCATAACTTGGAAAAAATGAAACAACGCTCCCGGATAGAACGCTGAGGGGAAATGAAAATTTTATCCAAATTCATATTCGTCCCAGGAAGGGGAGATGTGCGGGGTTTAGGCAAAATTGGCTTCAAATTCATTTGCACTAACTTTGGAATACTTTCTGCAAAGATTTCCATTGTGTTGGACATTAGGAAGAAAACGAGCAATCGTCTGAGCTTTTTGAATTTTTGTTGGTGTGTCCCTTAAAGAATTGAGTTGTTCGTAGAATCTAGCAATGGTATTGGCGAATAGTGTAGAACCGACTAGAACATGATTGGTCCCTGACAGTAAAGCAGAATGCAATGGTGACGCAAAAAACAAGTCTCTGCTCTAAGGGCTGCAGGGGTTCAACATCCGCACAGCTCCGTGGCCAGCAGCCCGGCCCACTGGGGGGGTGTACTGGGGCAGGTGTAGACCCCAATTCAAACTAGGGGGCCATCTTAGTTAGCTGTAAGGAGAACATGAACATTGTTAGGAACTTTGGGAGAGACCAGTGACAACCGAATGGAAATGGCCAATTCTAAAATGCTACCTCCATGGGAAATGAATGCAGGAACTAAACGGAAGCCTTGACATTGGCTAAGAAAGTGTCCCCCTGCCAGCTAAAGAGGAGAAAGAAGGTACTTGGAGCAGGAGCTCATGCCGGCACCCTCGCACCTAGTCTGTCATTGATGGGGAGCATCAGACTGAGCTGTGTTAACCCTGTGATATTTGAAGATACAAGATCAGCATGAATTGAAATTTGTACACAGATGATGATCACATTCATTTAGAACAAAAAGCCCCCACTGGTGTGTTTCTGTGTTGTTGGGGTGTGTGTATAGAACTTACGATGATGAGCAGGATGCAAGTAGATAAAGTTGTAGAAGGAGTGAGACATCCATTCACATAGTACAAAGTGATCTCCACCCAGCCTCCAGGGTTATGACCTACACACACACACACACCACACACACACAGACACACTCACACACACACACACACACACACACACACACACACACACACACACACACACACACACACACACACACACACACACACATCACACACACACACAGACGTACAGCACCAATTCCACAATAAATCGGAAAGCAACATGAAAAACAGACTGGGTCAATGTTACTAAACATAAACAATCTGAAACATTTCTCTCGAGCAAGGAATCAGAATAGAGGTGTCAACCCCTTTTCATCCTCTACGGAAACCCCCCCCATGACCCTAAACCCTACCCTTACCTCCGGCCCACCTCCAACCACTGCGGTACCTGGAAGATGACGATCCAGGCGTAGCGCGATGTTGTCAAAGGTTGATTGGCGCCCTTGGTGCGGGTTGCTGTGGTCCGTCTGGCAGCGGGTGTAGTAATGGTTTCCAGTTTGACGGCACAGCCCCGGGTTGCCGTGGCTAGTACCGTTTGGCGGATGACGGGCGGGGGTCGCGGGCCTGAGCCCAGCCAGCGAGCGGTACACAGCGCGTCCTCTTTGTCCAGGCCAGCAGGTGCGGCCGCCCTCGCGCCGCAGCTCGGCACGTCGGTGCAACGCCATGATGCCGTTGTCCACGGGCAGCGAGCAGAATGAAGGGTCGCTCGTCGTCCTCGTCCGCCATGTGTAGAGGGCCGGGGAGACGCACGCCATGTTGCTGTGGAGAGGGGGAGGGTTGGGGGGTGGGGGGGTGGAGAGAGGAAGGCCCGAGGATGGGAATCAAGAGATCTGAGACGAGACTGCAGAGAGAATCCAACGAGGGAACGTGAGAGAGAACGGGCCGTTTACGGCCGGTCTTCCCAGCGGTGAAGACGGGGGCTTACGCTGAGACTTAAAGGCCAGTGGTTGAACGCGCAGATGCAGCCGGCTCATTCAGTTACAAAACTTCCGTTCCGAAAACTTCAGGGAGGCGTGTTTCAGCAAGAGAGACAAATGAAATGACAAACACTGTGCTTCTTTGGCAACTGGTTAGAATTCTAAATTAATCTATGAATCAACCCTTTAAGGTAAGTTTAAGTTTAAAAACTCTCCGACTTTTGGTGCTCCGGCAAACGAGTCAAGTGTTTTCAGTGTCGTGAACCCTCAATCGTTATAAAAATCAAAACTCAAAATTCGACAAGGTCAAATCTGTTCACAGCAACGCGCGCATCCAGCTTTAGAGCTCTCTGCGACTCAACACACACACACCGCGCACACACCACAAGCACTTTATTGTGCATCGTTTACTCAAAACAGCTACAGCTAAGGGAGTGAGCTTGTGTGTACTTGTATATGAGTGAGAGCAGGGTGGTAGGTTTGCGTGTACGGCTTAGTGGGTGCATGCGAGTGAGTGAGTGAGCGAGTGTGTAGAGGAAAAATTAAATAAACAGTTGGGTCCTCCTGACTCCGTGTTATTTGTGAAAAGAGCGATACAGAAAAAAGTAAGGATGGTGAACCTTATGAACAATACCAATAAAAAAAAAAAAGGATAGTATTTATCAAGATATATCTGCTCCCCAGGCTCCAGGACCGCAGCAGATCTGTCCCCCATGTGAGCGCACCCTAGCATTACTGAGGGGCGTTATCAGTTGGATTGACCTTCAACCAATCAGAGCAGCAAAAAGTGTGAAACATCAGCATCGGCATCCATCCCATAAGATCAATGAACTTTAAACCGCGCCCCAATATTAGATCATCGTTGCGCGATTGGCTGAGATCCTGCTTCAACTGGAAGGGGGCCAGAACCATATGGCCAAAGCAAATGAACACATGAACAAGTTCCTAAGCTCAGCGTACCCTCAACCTAGACTAGTAACCAGAGCTGCATCAGCCCTCTGAAGACAGATACAAGTCATGTCCTATTAGTTAATGAGTACAATTAGTAAGCAGAAGATCCTCCACCTGAGGAAATGGCCCGTCACTACAGGAAAACCACTAGCAGTTGAAATAAGCAGCAGAGAAAATGTGTTTTTCCCACTGCAAATAGTACACAGATGGATAGGCTCACACTATTGGCCCAGTATCTTGTCAACCACAACTTCCACAGGTTATTCATCCAAACTGGCGAGAGCAAGAGAGAGCGAGCGGGAGAGAGAGCAAGGGTAGATATATGGAGATAGAGACATACACGGAGAGGGAAAGTGAATGCTAGCCAGAGAGTGACAGATCGGGAGAGATAAAAAGAGATAGTCGGAGAGAGAGGGACAGGAAATGCTAGATAGATAGGGAAAGCCTGGATTCCCCTTAGCACAAATAAAACCCAGCACTGCTAGTGATCCTACTGAGTAAGACAAGAGTTAAACTAACTCTGCAGATTTTCTGTTTCTGTGTCTCTGAGTTCTTCTGTTAAAACCGGAAGCAAACACAACAACAGAAACATGATGTGTGTTTAAGGTCAGGGCTTATCTTAGGTCCCGATCTGTTCTGGCCTAGTGCCGCATAACATAGGTGATTGTTCTTCCCGAATCGCTTATCTGCTGTAAATTGGTTACATGGACACTGAGAGCCCCACAGCAGTAGAAGTTTTTCGATAAGCAGAACTTTTATTTCCGGGACTACATCTCAGCAATGAAATGGCTGATATTTTTTTTTTAAACACCAATTCCAGATGGAGAGATGATTTCTTTATCCGTAACTTAGTTCCTAATCTAAACCTGACTAAGCCAGCGTATTAAATTGTTTTTTATTAAAAAAAAAGAAACCACAACGCTTCGAGCACAGAATAAGCAGAAAAAGGCTAAATTAGCTGAGAGAAAGGAAATGAATCAAGGCAAGATCACAAATCCAGGAAATAGAAGAAATCCCAGAATCAATAAAAAGCTATGAACCAGCTCTGGGGACAAAAGAGACGTACAGGTAACACCGTCACCAAGGAGCGTTCAGGAACAGTTTTCCTACTCTTAAGGATAGTGAATCTCTGAAGACTCAAACACTGCCGGCCGGGTCCGGGCCTGGTTTATGGCCGCATGTTTTTATCCTACACATACCGGCACCACAGCCACTGGTCCTCTCTCCTACCAGCCCTCGTATATTGCCTAGCAACCACTCCATCGCTCACGGGAAGCATGCATACAGATGGAGACATCGCTCCCTGTCTGGCCCACCCCTGTGACGGAAGCAATAGCCCACTGCGTTGAATGGTCCGAAGCATCCTATATTTAGTGACCTTGCAGTGACCCCCAGTTGGTATCACCCCAACAACCCTCCCACCAAACACAATCAACCCCCGCACACACACACACGCGCACACACACACACACACAGACCGGGGGTGTGACTCACAGGGTGAAGTTCTCGGCGGGGTAGCAGCGGTTCCTCAGGAGGCCCGCCCACAGCTGCACCCCGATGATGCCGAAGATGAAGAAGACGAAGAAGCAGAGGAGCAGCACGTTGCCTAGCATGGGCAGCGTGTCCAGCAGCAGGTTGACCAGGATACGCATGCCTGCAGGAACACACACACACAAACACAAACACACACACACACACACACACACACACACACACACACACACACACGTATGCACACACACACACATCACAGTACTATTGTCAGCGTATATATACACCCACATAAGTTACAACCACCCACACACACAAATATATGAACATGAATAACACACAACAACCATTTAACCCAACAACCACACATATACATACCAGTATATACACACACACACACACACAAATACACAACACACACGCACTTATTATGAAAACAGTACATATATCACTGACTACACTAGACACACAGCCACGTCAGCAAGTCCAGTCAAACTAACACCACTGATCCCGCCTCGGGTTCCAACTCCAATTGTCCCGCCAGACACCCTCTCGCCCCATTGTCTCCATCAATCTCATTGAAACCCAATGAGTAGAAAGTAAACTCTGAAGGTACCCAACACAACAGCTGCACTCAGAATGATGAAGAGACCGGCCAACCATGTTTGAAGTCCAGCACATCCAAAAATACGGACAGACACAGGTATTTTGTTTATTTCCCCTTGGGTACAAACAAACAAAAGGCGGCGCAAAAACTAAGGACGTACCTGTGGATCCTCAGTGTATCTTCAAAAGCCCACGACAAACCCATAAAGTAGGGGAGAAATCGAGTCTACTTTCCATCAAAAAGACTTTCATGGAATGAATGTTTGACGAAAGAATCCGCTCACATACCTGTATCATTTCTCGAGAAACAAAAAACTGACTTCTGAGAATAAAAACGAGAATTGTAGCTTCCACACTTTTACTTAACTAACAAAACACACACACACACACACACACACACACACACACACACACCACACACACCACACACACACACACACACACACACACACAATAATTTATAGATGCAATTATTTATTAACACAAACAAGCACACTGGGATACCATTTTTGAGGGGACTTGTGGCCTGTTAGCTCAACATGAAGCACCTGCAGCTGGTTTATTCATATAAAGGACTTGTTTTTCCCGCTGAACGACCCACAGTCTTGTAGACATAGATCACACTTCTAACACCCACAGGTTCATACAGAGGGGTAACAAGACACACGCCAGCGAGGTGTCTTTTAGCGGGCTCCTCCAGAGAATGACACAGGGTGGTGGTGTTGGAAGTCCAGCTTGTTGTAAACATTTGTAGATAATTATAAATGGCCGGGGGCTCCATGTTTCCATGCAGGAGATCTCTCCCTGGGTGTGTGCACTGATGGCTGGTTTAACGTGTGCCTCAAGTGTGCAGCCCCTCCCAGCCCCCCAAGTCCCACTGCTTAAACCAGCCATCGTCTAGAAACACTCCCCAGGAGGGTTGCGGAAAATATATGTACTTCAAAAGTAGATAAGACAGAGATACGTGTTTATGGTGATTTACCATTGAGAATAGCCTAAACCCAATAATACAAAGTATGTAATATAACCCCCACGTCAAACCACGCATAAATATATGACATTACACAAAAGTGTAATTTCCAACATGTTTATGTGTTGTTCTGTTCTTGTTTCAACTATGAGCCAGATTGTGAGCACGTATCCACCCACATGGACACACACACAAAGACAACAAACAACTCTCTTGGAAAAAGATGGCCTTGCTTTGGCATTTCCATGCAACCTGCCAAACTACCATAATTAGCCAATCAATCCCTAATCCCTGTGTGTAATTATGATCAACGTCCCATTGCCTTGTGTCTGAACCCTGGGAACAGAAAGGAGCCGGGGTTAAAACCCATCTTTACGGCTAATGGGCCTTAGCGTTTAGCCGGATAATCGAGGCTAAGTGGACTGACAGCCCTTCATTCCCCGCTGCTCTCCCGCTCCCAGGGGCCCGCTGGCTGACTGAGTGGTTGATGAGCTTCCTGGCTCGTCAGGTAACGCTTGGGACAGCCCTGAAGATGAACGAGGAGGACCCCCCCCCCCCCCGCTACCTGCCTCAGGTAATTCACCTGAGAGACATGACGTTTCCCTTGGAAACACAGACTGAGTTCTATTGATGAATACATTGTGGACGACTCCTGCCACGCACAATGAGTCAACAGGAGTGCACACACGTAGCAAGATAGGTTGGTTAGACAGACAGCTAAGCCATCCAATTATTTCATTGGGGCCGATGAAATGATTGAAGGGGCTTATTACAGGCCTGCCACAGCCACAGGGGACCAGATCTTTTCTTGTTTTTCCTCAGAGAATTCAATTTATTGATTGATGTGGAGATGTAAGGAGATTTCAACAATCTGAGAGGTGTCTGCTGTAATTGGTGTGTGCTGACCGTATTGTTGTCCTTACCGTTGGCTGCAGATCCTGTGTTTTGGATGTTTTCATTTGTTTGCCTTGTTTATTCATCTTTAAACCCTTGCTGTAAACCCAATTTCGTCTGGCGGGACAATGAAGATGGTGGAAGGTGGCCGTATGGGTATAGATCTATACAGGTGGGCCTGGGTATAGATCTATAGAGGTGGAGGTCGGATGGAGGTGGGTGTGGATCTACATCGGTTGGCGGTGGGGGCTATCCTTCGTGGACAACCTCGGACTCTCAGGGATCCTACGCCAAGCTACACACCGCTAGCATCACCTGCTGCCACAGCCATAGTGTTGATACGTGCGCTCGCCCGTGGTACTCGTTGCTCTGGATCTCACAGGGCCAGGGTTCTCTCTCTCTGTACAAACTCCATTGCGTCAAGGACCTGGAGAATTCATCCGTGGCTAACTCGACAAGGCCATCTGTCGCAGCGCGGCTGGTGGAGACGCTAATATCCCAACGGTTTCAGTATGAAAGCTAAAGGTTGCGTTACCTTAATGAGATTAATTTGATTAGAGCTGGGTAACAAGTCGCCGCACGTTGGTACATGTTATGATAGACAATCACAGTGATGGAGTGAGGGTGAGCTGATGAGAGAGAGAGAGTTAGAGAGAGAGAGAGAGAGAGAGAGAGAGAGACGAGAGAGAGAGAGAGAGAGAGAGAGAGAGAGAGAGAGAGAGAGACAGAGAGAGAGAGAGAGACAGAGACAGAGAGAGAGAGAGAGATGGATAGAGACACAGAGAGGGGGAGACGGAGTGGGGAGATAGCACGGAAGCAGAGACACGAGAAAATTAGGAAAAATGAAAAACAGCTGAAGTAGAACTGGGCTGCACAAAAATAAGATAAGGGGGGAAGGAGAAGACATGATGGTTGTGGACTTGGCAGTTAAATGAGCCGTGCCTCTGGAGAACAGGGTGTTGTGGGTAATGTAGTAAACAGTCTAATCCATCTGCTGTCCATTAGGGCCCATGGCTGGTTAGCCCCCATTAGCGGACCACTCAGCGACGGATCATCAGGGAGGTCAGGTGTTTGCTTTGCATTTCATATTGTTTTAGTGAGTATGGATGCCTGTGTTTTTTTGTGAATATGTGTGTGTGTGTGTGTTTTGTGTTTGATTGTATTTGAGTGCATGTGTGTGCGTGATTTTAGGATATGCTTGTCGTGTGTGTGTGTGTGTGTGTTGTGTGTGTGTTGTGTTGTGTGTGTGTGTGTGTGTGTGTGTGTGTGTGTGTGTGTGTGTGTGGTGTGTTGTGTGTGTGTGCTGTGTGCGCTTATACGATATGCTTGTCATATTGTGTGTGTGTGTGAAGGCCCGTGCATGGTTGTGTTTATGCACATGTGTTTGGTGTATGTGTAGGCTGTATGTGACTTGACGAGTGCCTCGTTATGTGTGTGTGTGTGTGTGTGTGTGTGTGTTTGTGTGTGTATGATACCGTGCAGATTGAGTTGCCCCAGAGATGAGCTCTGTGCTAAATTGTCTTTAATGAAGGCTGTCTCATCGCTGCCTCTCACCGCCATAGAGGAAGGGGAATTAGCTTGCTTTGTGGCAGGGCTGTTTTGATGCAGATCGGCTGCGTTTTGTTAGGAATGGTACCAAGAACCCCCACATCCCTGCCAATAGGCCTCGTAGAGCCTCCAGGTTTTTAAACGCTTGTGGCTTAACCAGTGTGAACGCTAAAACCTTTGAAATGGATTTCATGACAGCTTTTCTTGGAAGGCTTCCTGACCTCTGTGATCGGTCGTGTTTTGTTGCTCGGTCGGTGGTTGTTCTTTCCCTCTCACTCTCTCAGTTCGCTCACCCTACAAACTCACACTCTCTGTCTGCTCGCTCACCATGCAACCTCAGTATCATCATTGTTCATTTTTTTAATAACTTGTTTAAATGGGGGCACATTGTTTTGCTAGAAACCGCCAAAGTTTTCATTAGCCTAGGTTACGGTATATTTGCGTGGATTAAGGATTTTACTTTTACCACAACTCTGGAGCCTTTTCAATATGATGTGGAGTGCCAGACACAAATAATCCCATGCATTCTGATGAACCATCCGTATAGGTGTGGAACCTTCACCTGTCAGGCATAACATTTAAAAAAAACGGATAGCCAAACAATATTGAAATCCACTTCTTGTATCGCCTCGTCGGTTTCAGTACATCCTTAATCATCGACGTCCATGGTTTGAGAGCAGCACTCGAAACATGGCCACACTCACTGCGACACAAGAAGTGGATTCAAAGGATTGTTTCACAGTGTATCCACTGAGTATCGCTGCATATTTCATGAGGACACATGCGTGAGTACAGTGGGTACCTTCAGAAAACGGATTTGACATTGGAAAGTAGTTGAAAAGAACAGTTTCGTCCACAGCCCTGAGGGGTGGTACAGAGGGAATGCATAGCTAGGTGTGTGCATAAATGTTCCTACGCAGCGCCAGAGGCACATATGTGGTTGATCCAACACCAGAAACACTGGCAACACACGGCCTCACGGTTTAAAATGGAGGTGAGTGATTGTATGTGTGAATGTGTGTGTGCGTGTGTGCGCGCGTGTATGAATGTGTGTCTGCGTGTGTTTCTACCCAAGCTCTGGGGCAGAATGACAATAGTGGGAATTATAACCTCGCCCCTGGCGGTTCATTAGAACACCATCTCTGAACAGAGTGGAATAGGAGGAGAGGGGAAGGAGAGAGATGGGGGAAGGAGTGGTGGAGATGGGAGATGGAGTGGTGGAGATGAACAGTGCTAGGTGGAGGGAGAGGAAGGGTAGTGAGAGATGCATGGAGGTAGTGGGAGCAGAGTGAGAGAAACCACTTCAAACCAGTACAAGAAAACCTGTCTGGCTATTTTCATGCTAGTCTCTCTCTCTCTCTCTCTCTCTCTCTCTCTCTCTCTCTCTCTCTCTCTCTCTCTCTCTCTCTCTCTCTCTCTCTCTCTCTCTCTCTCTCTCTCTCTCTCTCTCTCTCTCTCTCTCATGGGCTCGTCCTCTCTATCCATCATGCTAATAGTACCCTGCTCCTAGTTCCTCTACTCCCATCCCCTCAAACACCACCTTCTCCTCCACCTCCCCCTCCTCCACCCCACTCCAGCCCTGCCTCAGCTTCATTTACTCCTCCTGGCTTACACAGTCTCTCCTCCCCCTTCTTCTTTACCTCAAGCGCTCCTCAGAGATGCTGGATAATCCCCACATCCTTCCATCATTTATCATATTATGCTTTTCCTCATAATTCTTTCCTCGGTTCCATCCATCCAGATTGTGTTGTTTTGATCGTAATTATTATAAACCTCCTTGCCAGTGGTTTTATGGGTAAAGAGCCAAAACCTCTATATACATCTCACAGCTGAAAGCATCTGTAAATATATATGTATATATACACATACTGTGTATATATATATATATATATATATATATATATATATATACATATATACGTATACTACATACACACACCACAAACACATAAATATATAATATATATATATATATATATATATATATATATAATATATATATATATATATATATATATAATATTTGAAAAAAAAACAGACATATGAAAGCAGAGCCTGCATTTAAACAACATAAACAACTACAGCTACAGAAGGATGCCAGATGACGGGTACACGTTTTGGGAGATGAGGGTGTGGGTGATGGACAGGTCTTCAGATGGAGGCCTGGATCCAACAGGAGCCCCCATTCATATTCCTTTCTTGATTAGACAGGTTTTATGTGCAGGTGAAAAATCAACATGCCAGGTCTGAATGACACACAAGTCAAATAAGACGTAGCCCCCCCACCCCCCACACCACACACACACACACACACACACACACACACACACACACACACACACACACACACACACACACACACACACACACACACACACACACACACACACACACACAATACCGGATCAGATGAGGCCTGAAGTCAGGAAAGCTTACATTGAGGCCTTTAGATTAAGATAGTTTAACATGCAGGGAAATGATTGGTGAGCATGGGTATCATGGGACTTGGATCCTGAATAATCCTCTTGTAGAAATGCTTTATGCGATAGCCCATCACAGCCACTATAATCGGGAGGCATAATACATCAATGAGAAGATCTCAGCAATTACACTTGAGAAAGAAGCAAAACAGCATTAACTCTGAGTGCTCCTATAGTATACAGGCCACTCCAAGCTGCTTAACATAATTGGTTTCCAGGCTCAGTTTAAAATGGGCTACCACTGCCAGTGGCTAGCCTCCTAAAACCCCCTCACATACTGCTCGTATCAGATCTGCTCCAAACAATGTTCTGAGGCTATTATTAAGAATAATGAGCTGATTTATTACAACTGTTTTTTAGGTTACTGGTTATAGATTCTGACCGGCTACACAGTTTTCGCTACTCCGACAGCAGCTTACAGGGTTCAATGCATGGTGGAGCTTGACTCGTTATGGTGGCCTGAATTAGTCCCCAGTCTTTGTTGAGAACCGGTGGAGGATGGAGTGGAATGGAACAACAACAGGCTTCCTGGTATGTCGGAGGGAGAGGGAAACCTGGGCCATGCCTGGGCCACATCAGCGCACTCTCGTTGTACATTGCTTTCCAATAACGGGACAGCCCGGAGTGGTTCATTCTGCTTACACCACCGTAACCGAAAATGATTAGATATGAGTTACCTTCATCTTTCATCATCTCAGCTGAAATTTCAATATTCTTCCTCTGCATTTGTGCATATTGTGCTATTTTGTTGTGTTGGACTCATACACACGTGAATACCACCACCCACCCAAGTACATAATCGTGGTTGGATTTCTAGGTATAGTGGAGGTGAATGCATTCTGGGTCAATACAGTTCAGTAAGATCACTGCAAACAACGTCACTTCAACACACATGAAGAGATGGGCAGCTCAATGTAAATGTGTGGATTTATGCGCTAACAAACATGAAGCCTCTAGCTCAGCGGGAAATGACATCACAGAGATGACCCGTGTCTTTAGATGAAGAGGGTTCTCCTCTTCATCTAAAGACATGACATGGCTGGATGCCATTGCAAGAGAGGATGGCAAAGGTGTCGGAGTGGAAGAGACCACATGGAATAATAATCATGCCCCCAGGAAAAATGGAAATACAGGCAGCGATTAATAACGACCCGTTGTGGAACGAATTCTCGATCCTTTCCACGCCACCAGCCAAAAATATGAAACATAATTTGTGTCACTTCAAGTCTTCCCCATTTTTCATTTTCTCATTACTCATACTTAGTGAGTTATATTTCTGTATATATGAATCCTGAAACAATGCGTCCCTAGCGCAGCTGTGTTATGGGACGTGTTCACCCACCGTCCATCTTGGCCCCACCTAGCCAGCTAATTGAACCAAAATGGACGCTGGTTGAAAAAGTCCCACTATGATGATGTCAGCAGGGTCTTACTTGGCACTCTGTTGATGGCTTTGAGCGGCCGCAGTACCCGCACCGTCCTGATGGCGGAGAAGTTAACGTTCTGCAGGTCCAGGGAGTACTCCACGATACTGTAAACACACACACACACACACACACACACACACACACACACACACACACACACACACACACACACACACACACACACACACACACACACACACACACACACACACACACACACAGACCGAACAAATGAGCATTGTACTACGGTCATCGAAGAATAGCATCAGGTATGTTCCGCTGCGTTCCTAGCTGCTGCGCTAGCCAAATAACTAGCCGAGAGCAGATAGGAAACGGAAAACACATATAGAAAGAGTTAGGATCAGCACAACGCTAACAGCTAATGAAGCTGAACTGCTGAACTTGATTTACTGCATCCTCTCATCTTCATCATATAAACATGAGACATGGGGCATCCAGAGGGCAATTAATGTAAACGTGAACAGGCGAATTATTTATAATGATACAAAAAAAAAAGCCTTCGTTTCTTCCTAGGGTTGCATTGGAGCTATCAACAGGTAACATATTATGTTGTATGTTGTATGTATGATAACACATTATATACATCTATTTTGTGCATGGAAGGGCCGTTTTTGTGCTCATTGAAATATATGCACTCCTACAGAGATGTTTTGTAATTAAAAACCACCAGACGGCATTTCAGAACTATTCACCCAAATAGTCCAGAGGTGAAATAAAAGTTTACTGTCCAGCAGGGAGAAGAATAGAGGGAGTATCTGCCGGTAAGACAGAGCTTATCTTCCATGAAAGTATCTATAGCGCATGAGGAGATGTTAAGGGCCACCAGATGTGACAGATGGGGGGGGGGAGAAGAGAGGAGATGAAGAGAAGGAAGGATCAGGCCAGCAGTGAGCCGGAGATCATAAATACACTGGGACATAAATTGCGAAGACAAAGATGCCAAGAAAGAGAGATTGCAGAAGACAAGATAAAAAAAAATGAGAGTGAAAGTGGAAGAGGCAGGAACGGTCCCTGAGATTTTAATTCATCAAGTGTTAGCCTTCATTCATTTATTCACCAAAGGTGGTGTAGATAAGATTGAACAGCTATTATTTGAGGGTAATTGGTTTGAAATAGTGAACCATGCGTTACATATGATTGAAATGCACTCTGAGAATAACTGTTTGGAGAGGACTGCACCTGCCTCTGAAAGAGACATTACACAGATGTTTAACCGCTCACTGCTCATCCGGTTTTGGAAATACATCTTGCCAAATATCCACAGGTGTGTGGATATGTGTAGTAAATATTTATTTGGTTGCTTGGTTTAAAAATCTCTATCTTTTTTTCAACTCTTGACTCTTATTTGCAGCAGATTTGAAGGTTAAACACACTGGAACCAGCAGATGGTTCCTTGTGTGAGGAACAAATCCAGACAATTCAAATGAAATGTTTTAAGCAAAGACTTAGTTTGTTGTTGTTATTTATTCAGCTTCAACTTCAAAGTTTATTTGGAACACAAATGGCAATACACGACACAGACAACCACTTGTGATATACTCATCAATTATAATAAAAAATATAATTAAAAAAGAAAAAATGTAGTACTTCAATTAAACACATCACGGCCAGCTGAACGGAACATGCTGCAACATGAAATTGTCCACTTTCATCTGAGTCTCGAATTCATCATGAAGTGCACAAAAAGGTAATGGAACGCAAATGGAAAATAAATGAATGTGACAAGATTTCACAGCATGACACAGACATTGCTGTGATGAGAGCAGTCCATTGCTGATCCTTAAACCGACCTGCCATCTAAAAACCGTGGCACACAAATACAAACGAAACAGATGGAAGGGAAATGAACACAGAAAACTCAAAGATATGACCACGGGTCACGACAATATATTCGGATGTATGATTGAGAGAAGAAGATTAGACAAAGTACCGTCATGAGATAGTTTCAAACAACAGCGGGTTATATTTATTATAGCCTTGCTGAGCTAACGGAATAATGGAGGATCCAAGCAGAGCTGTCACGGCAAAGACGAGGAACGAGGAACCATGAAGACAAAGGTTCTGGTGAGTGCTCAGCCACCATGGGGTCACAGTGGTCCACCGCTAACTTATTCTGTGTCCTGTTTTCTGTACTTCCTTCAGCAAGCCAAGCGCGCAGCTGGACACAAAACCAGAGTGTCCCACAGGGACGAACACTAACCCCTTGAGAGTGGTCCAACACAATCACCATACCAGGCTGCGGTTTCTTGGAACTCCTACCAAGACACTGCAGCCTGGTATGTTGATTGTGCACATGGTAAACATGAACAGGCAAATGATGTAAAATGATACAAAAAAAAAAATATATACACTTCTTTCTATCTGTCTCTTCCTTGGGTTGCATTGGAGTTATAGGCAGGAAAAGTTATATACAAAGGATAAAACATTATATACTACTGAGAGCTACTGGACTGGCCCCTACCATATTATTTTATACTGGATTCCAGTTGTGGAATAGCCTTAATGTAGAGATTAATCTTTTCCAGTCCAAACATGCATTCCAAGGTACACGTATCCAAATTGAAAATAAATATGGTCGGTAGGGAACGGTTAAAGATACGTTGACTGATTTGCAGATACTGACTTATTTATAGGGACACTGACAAATAAACGATAGTAAACTAGTAGGGAATCGTTTAGCATTTTTCTCTTTCTATGAATTTGCTGTTATTTTCTCTTTGTTGGTTTTTTACAGCGAGGATCCAATTTGAAATAGTGCACGGTTGATTTGATATGATGTCCTCTGGGCCTCAGTACTTTTCCTCCAAAATACATAAAGTCAAAGTTTGTGGAAAGTTATGATCTTAAGAATGTTGTGAGCCCGGCCGCTCCTTCTAAAACTCTGCCTCGGCCTGAAGCCGCCTCACATCACTGAACCGTGTGTTGGACTTCAGAGGAGTGGAAACGGCAGAAACCACTCTACCATACCGCTAAAGCATCACCAACCTGCCTACGAGATGTACTCAACCACCTACCTCAGACCAAGTGAACCGTCTGTCTGTCTGTCTCTATCAATCACACACTCAGCCTTCCTTTCCTTCTCCCTCTCATCTGCACTAGAGGAACGAACTCCTCCGCACTGTGACATGATGTCATTTGAAGGGACAAGATCACAACAAACAGGACTTGGTATAAACTCTGACCCAGGGAAACAGGGAGCCAACACGAACAGTTGGTCTCCTGGCAGTGCGGGACATTGACACGGGTGATCTAACATGTCAGGTTGGTTTCCAGGTGTAACAGGAGAGAGGAGGCGGGCTACTGGCCAAACAGATGATATAACCCTGATGGGGTTATTCAGGTCGTAGGAAGCAGATGAAAATAGAGGGAACAGTCAGTAGTATTCGAAGTGATGAGGTGTTCAAGAGCTTGTGTGTGTGTGTGTGTGTGTGTGTGTGTGTGTGTGTGTGTGTGTGTGTGTGTGTGTGTGTGTGTGTGTGTGTGTGTGTGTGTGTGTGTGTGTGTGTGTGTGTGTGTGTGTGTGTGTGAGCCAGAAAGAGATAACAGGAGAAATGCTGAACAAATGCTGAGACAGAAACAGCTCTCGTCCCTACGGGAAGCCATTTAGGACAACAACAACGGAACGCGTCCCCCCCCCCCCCCCCCCACACACACACACACAAGTCTGGACGCTCACGTGCAGACACGTTGTGAGACTCTGGGCTGTCAGGCAACTCTTTTAACGGCAACTATGACGCAGTTACATAGCTCTGAGAAACACACTCAGCACAGTACACACAGACGAAAAAACCTAAACAGCAGAGCCACTCACACAAACGCACACCAAGACACATCAGTCGCAACCGAAAATTGTGTCTCCACACAGAAAGTTCAACTAATAATAGTCAGACGGAGACCCTCTACCAAACCTTGTCATGAATATTTCAAGGGAGAATTTTTCTCTGCTTTTTCCTTTCCTGCACAGCTATTCCTGCTGTTTTCTTACTGAATATCTTTCAATCGTTGACTTTGTTTTCTTTGCCATGTCAATTTCTCTCTCACTCTTGCTCTCTCAATCTCTCTCTCTCTCTATCATGTTCTCTCCCTCTCTTTTTGCTCTCTCCCTAGGGCACCTTCTGTCGCTCAACCTTTCTCACTAGCTTCTTTGTTGGTGGATTGAACATGACAAATGTTTGTGGGATTGGCCTCGGGAAGCAGGGAGAAAGAAAGAGAGAGAGAGAGAGAGAGAGAGAGAGAGAGAGAGAGAGAGAGAGAGAGAGAGAGAGAGAGAGAGAGAGAGAGAGAGAGAGAGAGAGAGAGAGAGAGAGAGAGAGAGAGAAGAGAGAGAAGAGAGAGAGAGAGAGAGAGAAAGAGACAGAGAGAGCAAGAGTGAGAGAGTGAGAAAGCAGACAGAGTGAGCAAGAGAAAAACAGTAAGAGAGAGAGACATAGAGATAGCAAGACAGAAAGAGACAGGGAAGAGGAGGAGAGGGAGAGAGAGAGGGAGGGAGGGAGGGAGGAGGGAGGGAGGGAGGGAGGGAGGGAGGGAGAGTGGTAGGAAGACGATAGAGAGAGGTAGACTGCAACAGAGCTTCCATCTCAGCAGGGGGGATACAGCTTTATCCTGCTCTCAAATAAAACCCAAAATGTCTCCCATGGTTATTTATGTCTCTTCCCTCAACGGATCTAAACGCTTTGGAGAGCCCAAGGGCTGTGTGATTTACTATCAGCTGAATAAAGTTAGGAATACAAAGGCATAGAGCAGGGATGTATAGAACACCCGCAAAATGATATCCGTCCAGACACCTGATCAGCACAACGAGCTGTTTACATTCAGTTACCTTGAGCAGCAGGATTTAGATGCTCACCATGTAGACAATATATATTGCGGTGACCACAGGTATGCTGCCCACCCGGGCTCATAGACGGCTTAAATGTCAGACCCGGAGCCAACTCTGTTAAATGTGATAAGGATCAACAAAGCTCTATAACAGCCTAGTACCGAAGCATGACCCTAATACAGCCGGATAAACTAGTTAGCTAACGAGTAGCACCAGGACACTTATTTAATACCATCCGTTCTGGCCAAAGTCATTTTGGAGTACAGGGTATGAATTATTAAGAGAAGATTAATGAGTTGAATATATCTTTTGTCTCAGAGCGAGCTCTGCAAGGCTGAGGACACACATACACACACACACACACACACACACATGCTAATGATAAGGCTCACCCCGAGAGAAACAAACATGATATGCACAGAAAATGCAATTAACCCTCTACACACACACACACACACACACACACACACACACACACACACACACACACACACACACACACACACACACACACACACACACACACACACACACACACAGACACACACACACACACACACACACACTTCCTACTCAATCTCCTTGACCATCTTCACAGCTGAGAGCCCATGCATAGAATATCTCTCTCTCTTTCTCTGCCCCCTAGTATATACATACTACACAAATATATATGTACGTACATAAAGGAAAACTGTACAGTACCACCAGGCCAATGGGGCTTCATCTGTAACGAGTACATTTGAAATGCAGATGAAGATTGAGACACAACAGCTGCGATCGACCAGCAGCTGCCTGCAGAGACGGATCGTCCTTTACCACACAGGGGACGTGGGGGCACACACAGGGGGACACCCACGAGACCCACACACACATGCCTGGCAGCCTTTCACACGCAGGCAGCCTCGGGTTGTGGCAAAAAGTATCGAACAGATTGTGTCCATGCCAGAGTATTGCCATGCCAACACAGTTCAAACTGAATGGTGTCCGCCGGCTCTTTCTCCGCCCTCCCTCCTCTCCTTGGCTCGGCGAGGCGTGCGGTACGTCAGAGGGAGCAGGAGGAGGAGAAGGCCAGGCTTATGTTCTGCCCACACACACAGTCCCGACCGCGGCGTAAACATCAGGAGGTGCGCGGCGCCCCAGACCGCCCACACGCAGCCCGGTGCGGGAGCGCTGGGTAACGTGCTGAGGGTGGGAGTGTGTGAGGCAATGTGTGAGGATCGAGAGCAGAGTTCTCACTCTCTCACTTCAATTATTAAACACACATATATATATATATATTTCATGTATATATATATATATATATATATATATATATATATATATATATATATATATTTATTTATTTAGGTGTAAGTATTAGCGCTTTCAACTAAACAAACAAGCCATTTAGGCGATAACACAAGTATATCTATATATAAATAGATAGATATAGATAGAAATATATGACCTATGTCCTTAATGTCTGCTTGACTGCAGTATTTTACACACACGCACGCACGCGCACACACATGCACACGCACACACACACACACACACACACACACACACACACACACACACACACACACACACACGTTCAAAAAACGTAGTGAGACAAAATCATCAGTGGTGAGTTTCACCACACGCTTGCATGTTCAATCAGTTGCAAATGACCTTGTTAAGCACCAGGGTACAACCATGTGACGGATAAAGACGCCGGTGCATGCAGATGCCGCGCATGTGGAAACCTGCTGCTGCAGCCACTGCTGTGACAGGGTTCCTGTTTAATTGATGTTCCCAGGGGGCTGGATGTCTCCCATGTCCTGCTGTCCAGTTACATGAAACCCCCCCTGTGGCTTCACCAGGAAGACTTCAAACAGCCCACACACACACCCACCCACCTATGCACAAACATACACACACCCACACCCACACCCACACACACACACATAAACCCTCCCACCCACGCGCACACACACACACACACCCATCCCACACCTACCCTCCCACTGTCCCATACACACAGACACACACACTAATGAAGCGGAGAAGATGTGTGAGCGGGATGCTGACCTATCCATGATAGAAGAATCCCAGCAGTGTCTCTTCATGTACTATTCACAGGGAATCTTGTTTTTTATCCTTTCTGTGTTATGTCATTGATTAATCAGAGTGGCTGGTTCGGTTCTTTTTCCCAGCAGTGTCCTTTTGTCTGCAGGGAAATTTGCCAGTGGTAGATTTTACAATTTGGTTTTCGGGCACATCTGAAAGATTGTGTTCATGTCAAAAGAAGTCCCATTCAACAACAAATACGATTGACTGCAATGGTTTTTGATGTTTACAAAAGAAGGATAAAAAACGTGCAGGATGAGTGTTTCTCACTCACACAATGTCATCGAGAAATAGATAGAAAGACAGATACACTTTATTGATCCCGCGGGACGAAATTAATTTGCCACCGCACAAAAGGAGCACAAAAAAAAAGACATAGCTTTACATCAAAACAGTACCTACATTTGTGGCAGGTCCATTTTCTTAAAAGAGTCTTGGGCAGAATCGGTACAACAAAGTGATATTGACTTTTTAATTAAGTAAAAGGTTTTACAGAGAAGCCAGGATAGACTGTGATATTGGTTTTCTCACCAAGACCGGTTTAATCCTCTATACCAGTGCTTCCCTTCATGGTTTTACATGCCAACGTGTAGTTAAACGGTTGGAGATGCTACGGCGGCGGCCAAGTTTGGCTACGCCGGTGACATAGAAACCCACAGGGAGGTTATCCGAGGCAAAGGCAGAAGTTCAGCTTGACATACAAAGTACACAACCTGGAATAGCTTTAGTGGTAGAAAGAAACCTACATGAACTTGCAGAGAACATCCTTACTCCAAACAGACAGGCCCCTGCAGGGTTTGAACCCACATCCATCTCACATGGAGGCAGCAGTGCTAACCACTTAGCCCCTGGCTATCACTAGCGACAGAGAAATAGGAAGAATGTAGTTTAAATATTTAATTGGTTTCATTTATTAAATCCGAATCCCAACCATATCAGATTCTCATGCCCAAACTTCTCAGGAGCGGCGAACAAGCCCTGATCTCCAGTTCTCTTTCACAATTACACCGAATGACACAAACACGGTAAAGTGAGGGAGCTGTCGACTCTAGTCAATATTCTATTTGTGTGATCCACCGACTCTCTGTGTTTTTATATACCACACACACTGTGTTTTCCAGCAACATGATCAAATATAGTTTAAGATGTCCAATGTTCAGGGCGCAGGGAAGACATCTCCACAGACCCCCTTCACCTGACCTAAATACCGGTCAACAGTACTTCAAAATCTTGGAAAAAGTGAATTCAGCATCACTAGACTACCTTTTCCTTTGCTGAAAGTTGCAGTCCAAGGAAATAGCGACACAATAGGCTATTGAACTTACAGTACATTCAATTCCAACAGGACGTTGTTACATTTACGAGCATTAACAGAACGCTTTCAGAAATCCAACAAATCTGGCTGGATAGTCCAGCGTGGTGAAACGGTCTGGGTTTGAACCCTAATATCCGCAGCCTATCCCTGAGCAAGATCACTAAACCCGGGGGTAAGGTGAGCTAAGGTGAAGACCATTGCAGTTTGGGGCTAGGCAGCTCCCACCCCTCACCCCAACGTCTTGAGCCTCAACCTTGGTTCATTTCACATCCTCTGCGGCCATGGGGCCTGGTTCGCTGCCCTCTGGCTGCTGACGGCGGTTGATTTGTTTCAGCTGAACCGAGGTCCGTCCCCAGCAGTGGGTACCGGTATAGACTGTGAGTGTGTCACTGTTTTCAGGGTGAAGTGGGGACATCTGCGACATGGCGAGGACCAGATCATGCCGGGGGTCTGTCTCCGCTCTCATTGTATGCACATGCACAACATTCATTTCAATTCCAGACAAACGTTATTTATTACGGGAACTGTGGGAAAGAACGCGGGCAGAACAAAGAAACAAATACAAAGAGATATTCAGCAAGTGTCTTCTGTGGTGCTAGGTGTGTCTGAAAAGATTGAACGCCAGCCTCAGGAGCTTATACGTGTGTTCAAACCGCCAGTTACGAGTTGCACAACCAAACATACACACACAAAAAATATATAAACAAACGCTACACTACAAGAAGTGATTACTAGCTGATGCATTATTACAAATGAAGTACTGTCATGGATTTATTACTAATTAATTTAACAATGTACTCCACAGGGAGTGACACAGGAGCAGTGTGTGATGTGCACGGGGAGTGTCACAGGAGCAGCGTGTGATGTCCACGGGGAGTGACACAGGAGCAGTGTGTGATGTCCACGGGGAGTGACACAGGAGCAGTGTGTGATGTGCACGGGGAGTGTCACAGGAGCAGTGTGTGATGTCCACGGGGAGTGTCACAGGAGCAGTGTGTGATGTGCACGGGGAGTGTCACAGGAGCAGTGTGTGATGTCCACGGGGAGTGACACAGGAGCAGTGTGTGATGTGCACGGGGAGTGTCACAGGAGCAGTGTGTGATGTGCACGGGGAGTGTCACAGGAGCAGTGTGTGATGTGCACGGGGAGTGTCACAGGAGCAGTGTGTGATGTGCACGGGGAGTGACACAGGAGCAGTGTGTGATGTGCACGGGGAGTGTCACAGGAGCAGTGTGTGATGTGCACGGGGAGTGACACAGGAGCAGTGTTTGATGTGCATGGAGACACAGAGAAGGCCTTGGTGATTAGGGCCTAGTGGATCTGGGGATGCTGTCAGGCCGTCGCATGGCATTCTGGGATGTGATGCTGCAAGGCGGCAAATTGGGGATGAAAGCTAAAAGAAAGCTTTAATGAACTCCTGGTGGCTTCTGCAATCATGGATGATTAGGAATGAGGGGGAAGCCCCTGTGTGTGTGTGTGTGTGTGTGTGTGTGTGTGTGTGTGTGTGTGTGTGTGTGTGTGTGTGTGTGTGGTGTGTGTGTGTGTGTGTGTGTGTGTGTGTGTGTGTGTGTGTGTGTGTGTGTGTGTGTGCACATGAAACCTGCCTGTGTTTGCACATGTATAAGCCCAAATATATTTATGTACACAATAAGCAAGCTAGAGAGCTACCGAGAGTTGAAAATTATTCCCAAATTACGCCGAGTATCGCAACCAAAATAGATCTTCTTCTGAACAGCGGCATAACGGTCATCACAGGTCAAATAGAGCCAGGGACTAAAGTGAAATTGCAAAAATCATTGTTCTATTCCTATTATGGTTTTGCAGTGATTCAGTTTGGCATTGCTGTCTGCTATATCACACACCGCTCATTGAGATGCCCTCCAACTCTCTGAAACAGTGATTCTCACCCAGGGGCACGCCTACCCTAGGGGCCTGTTTCTCAAATGGGGGTGCTTTGAAGGGCTGCAGGGGGTACAAGAAACTCTTAGTCACACTGGTCTTGTTTTTTGTTTTAATGTAGTGCCGAACATCTTCTTTTGAAGATGTGTTGAAATTGATTACTCCTTAATTAAATTAAGTTCATTAATTAGATCTGTTATTTCGGAAGTTCGGAAAATCTTTCTAATGATGATAAAAACCGAACTGGGCAGCACTATATGATGACTCCAACACTGAAGCATTGACAAAGAAGCAGGAAGTAGTGAAATCAACATGCAAAAAGCATTGCTCCTGAATGAATTCTCATTAGTAAGTCATTCATTATCAGTTTTGCATAATTATTACAATAATAAGATAATGGCTTAAGAGATCATCTATCAAGCATAAGTGACATTACAAACTATTTACAGTGTGTTAATAAAATCTTTGTAAACACTTAAAGGTCCCATGGCATTAAATCTCACTTTTTTAGGTTTTCTAACATTAATATGAGTTCCTCTCGCCTGCCTATCGTCCTCCAGTGGCCAAAACTTTGCGTTTGGTGTAAAACCTGTACGTGTTTGCAGATTTAAATAGAACTTATTACCACTGTATAAGCTGTTCTTTCCCAAATAATTTGACCAATGTTATCATTTACCCTAAAACAAGATTTTTTTGGAAGGCTGGGATATAGCCTCAAGTTTATTATTAGGGATCCGAGCAGCGAAGCTCAATATTAATAATGATGCTAAATGATAACAGTATTATATTAATTCCTAGGTTACTAGTATATAAATAATGATGCTAAATGATGATCCTATTATGTTAGTTTCTAGGCCAATAAAATCTTAACCAAGCTCCTAAATGATAATAGCGTAATATTAGCTCCTCGTCCAACTCAACAGACCGTTGGGGGACAGGTTAGCAAGCATTTTAAAACCAAGATGGCTGCTAGGTGAATAAGGTTAACAAGGAGGGAAATCATTGAAGTGTGTGCTATAGGAAGACTTACCCGGCCATGACGATGAAGAAGTCCAAGCGGTTCCATGTGTCACCCAGGTAACAGCGACGACCCAGAATCCCCAGTGCCAGCATCTTCACCACCATCTCCAGCGCAAAGAAGATGTAGATGAACGCATCGAAGGCCTGGGAAAAGGAGAGGGAGACTTTGACTTTTTTCAGACATGTCATAAAGAATCATAATCAATAACACTTTCTCTTTTGCTAAATCAAAAAAAACAAACAAAAACAAAGAAAGAAGAAAGAAAGAAACATTACGAAACTGTACTTTGTAGCTTCGCAATGCTGTAATGCTTCTGCATACTAAGTTCCGTCATAGTGGCATTTTTGAAATCCGCAATAGAGGACATCAGAAACAAATCAGTCAGGGAAAAAATATTCAATGCTTATTTTACGACGACCCTTTGTGCCGTCCAGGAATTTACTAGCAATGGTATACAACTTCTACTCGCCCTTCTGAAAAAGCTGCTCCAGAACATCTACACTTTCCCCAACTACAGGTTGCATTACACATTCTCCTACAAGTCCTTCCTCAATCAATTCATCCACATAGGTTGGTTTCAGACAGGGTAAACAACATTGCGCTTGATTCATTCATGAGGTGGAGGCAGATCGGCTGTGCTTCCCACCAACGACTCTGCATATCACTAATAGAACATCATCTACCAATACCGAGGCATCCAGCATGCACCTGCGCCATGCCTGACAGTGAGTCAGGGCTTGGTGGAAACACCCGGTAGCCATCCTCCCTCATGGCAAATGTTTGTTTGCAGTAAAACTGCTGGTGGCGCTGCGTCAAGCCGGGCAAAGTCGGCAAAGAGAGAGAGAAAGAGAGAAAAAGAAAGGGATAGAGGGGATGGAGTGAGAGGAAGAGAGAGTGAGAAAGAGGAAGAGAGAGAGAGAAAAGGGAGGAGAGACGAAGAACCAAAATATGGGGTGTGAAAAGCAATGTTTTAAACCCCTGCATATTCTTTCCCACATTTGGTTCTTGCTGAAAGGGCATTTCATAGGGTTTCAAGTTGTGCTTGTGGTCTGTTGTGGTTGTACTCCGATGAGGATAACTTGGCAATGCAAAATGTTAGCAGTGCCAATGAACTGACGAATGACATTGGAGAGAGAGAGAGAGAGAGAGACAAAAAACCTACTCGACAAGCCCGGTTTTAAAAAATATCCCCCGACCTCATGAAACCTCTCCTTTATTCTACTGCTCTTTTGTATCTCAATAACCCTCTGATGTCTTCCAATGATCCCCCTGCTCGTCATCCTAGAAGAGACACCTTTCTTGAGCAGAGTTGACAAGACTGCAGAGAAACTCTTTGCACAAGCAAATAGAAGCCCCTTCAGGCTGTTTTTGTTAATGAAAATTAACGAAATAACAAAAAATATGTGTGTAAAACAAAACTGATTGATTAACTGAAAAAAGAAAAACTCTAAAAAAAAAGAGCTTGACAAAAAAATTATAACAAACTGAATGTCACGTCTCACCCTGCCTCTGGGTGTACTTTTTCATGGTTCATTCATTATTTTCATTGCTTCCTGTTTCCTTTGTTACAACACATCTCTCGTTTCAGATACCTTTACTTCCTGCCCTTGTGTTTTCCGCCTATGGGATTGTCCTACCCTGCCTTGATTAGTTTCACATGATTTAATTTCCTGATCGCTAGACTGATTCCCTGTGTGCCAAAGCTTAATTCAGGCAAATACTTTTCCTGATTCTACTGTCTGCCTCTGTGTCGTGCAGTTAAGTGCTGAGTGTTTACACCAACCTGAAACAGCATTGTCAGTTTGCAAAAACAAATTATAGAGAAAACATATTTAGTTTTTCTATTTGTCAATGTGTCTTGTGGATGGTTGTTGGAAGTGAAAACATATTCTTAATGGTATGAATTTTTGAGTTTTTATTACACAATAGAACAACTGAAACATTTTAAGTTAGCTACTACCAGAGATGGGGACTCGAGATGTTGACTTGGACTCGGGTCGTACACACAGTGACTTGTGGCTTGACATGAGACTTGTCCTCAAAAGACGTGAGACTGGGCTGGACCAGCTATGGAACTGGACTGGAGATTTTTTGAACATAGTTATGTATTTCTTTCCACTTTAATCATTAGGAAATGTCTGAAGAGATGAATGTCATCCTTGCAAAAACATAATAAAAAGCTTTTAAATGAAAGAAAAAATGAATGAAAAAAAATGTGTTGGTATTAGATTGGGACTCGGATTGGTCCATCGAAAGATGTGTTGGTCAGAAAGGGTATCGATGATGAAATAGTGTGAGTGGGGCAACGCTTCTACACCCATAAGAGACTCAAGACTTGACTCAGGCTTTTGACCAAAGACTTACTAATCCCTTACCCCTCTCCCCCAGTCCTCACCCCCTCTCCCCTACCCCTCCCAGTCCTCATCCCCTCTCCCCTACCCCTCCCAGTCCTCACCCCCTCTCCCCTAACCCTCCCAGTCCTCACCCCCTCTCCCCTACCCCTCCCAGTCCTCACCCCCTCTCCCCTAACCCTCCCAGTCCTCATCCCCTCTCCCCTAACCCTCCCAGTCCTCACCCCCTCTCCCCTAACCCTCCCTCCCAGTCCTCACCCCCTCTCCCCTAACCCTCCAGTCCTCACCCCCTCTCCCCTAACCCTCCCAGTCCCTCATCATATCTCCCCCTAACCCCTCCCAGTCCTTCATCCCCATCTCTCCCCTAACCTCCCAGTCCTCACTCCCCCTCTCCCCTCACCCTCCCAGTCTCTCACCCATCTCCCTACCCTCCAGTCCCTCACTCCCCTCTCCCCTACCCCTCCCAGTCCTATCCCTCTCCCTACCCCTCCCAGTCCTCATCCCCTCTCCCCTAACCCTCCCAGTCCTCATCGCCCTCTCCCCTAACCCTCCCCAGTCCTCACCCCCTACCCTAACCTCCAGTCCTCACCCCCTCTCCCCTAACCCTCCCAGTCCTCACCCCCTCTCCCCTAACCCTCCCAGTCCTCATCCCCTCTCCCCTAACCCTCCCAGTCCTCACCCCCTCTCCCCTAACCCTCCCAGTCCTCATCCCCTCTCCCCTAACCCTCCCAGTGCCCCCTCTTAGAATTCCCAGACGGCAGGGTCGGTCAAAACAACGTCAAGCTTATAAAAAAATCTAAAATGCATTACCCCCCCTCACCTCCAAACATACACATGCTAAGATGCATAATATACATTCTCACACGTTCATATAGTCAATGTAATGCAATGTGTGATCTCTCTCTCTCTCTCTCTCTCTCTCTCTCTCTCTCTCTCTCTCTCTCTCTCTCTCTCTCTCTCTCTCTCTCTCTCTCTCTCTCTCTCTCTCTCTCTCTCTCTCTCTCTCGCTCTCTCTCTCTCTCTCGCTCTCGCTCTCGCTCTCTCTCTCTCTCTCTCTCTCTCTCGGATAGAGCATTTTGCTTAGAGATGCCTACAGGCAGTCAAACACCGTAACCACTACACTCTAATGGCCACAAACTACAGCCACAAGGCTATGTGGCTGCACTGGGATTTGAACCAAAGGTCTCCTGTTTCCAAGACAAGGGCGGTTTTGACCAGCTACGTACGGCTACGCATGCACAGCTCAAACCATTCCCTCTGCCCTCTTGTTTTCTTTCGAAATCTTTATTTCAAACCTCTTTGTTCCTACTGTTGACTTGTTTACTCTAAAGCGTCGCTTAATTGAAAATGATGGTTTAGGCATTAATCAGACGTGTTTCACATCAACGCAACCCCAGCGCTCCCCCCTCTTCGATCAGCCCTCTGCTCCAATCATGATATTAATTAAGCAGCTAATTACAAGATGATAGAAAACACAACGCCAACAACCAAAAAACAAACAGAGCCCAAACAATCAGAGTTGTCGCCATTACACTTGGGGCTGTTCGCACTGGTGCGACGGGACCGGGAGGAAGATTACCCAGCATTCCCTGCTCCGACCTATCATGAGGAGTTGATGTGTTCGTCACAGCCTGTGATTTGAATTGAATTTCATTTTTAAGGAGGAGCGCTGTAGGCGGCCTGATGTGGAAATTAAAATGGCCACTGCTGTGAGGCTTTGTCTTTGGCTCACAGAGAAAGCCGCCCCCCCTGCTCCCCGGTTATGGTAATTTGTCCAGAATGTGTTTGGAGATGCAGACTGTAACCTTCATCAGCATGGAATGACAACAGGCGATCTCCGTGTAAAGTTCACACACCTCTGGGATTTGAAAATAAACGCCCCACAAATGCCAAAAGATGCATTTTCTGACATTTCTACACCCTCTATTTTCCCTCCAATATTTCTCCCTCCCCTTCTCCTATCAGTTTGGTCTGTTTTTCACTCCCAAGCCTGCTACGATTTTTATCATATTTCCCATCATTCTCTTCCCAAAATCTTTGTCCTTTGAAATAGAAAGTAGAGGTAGCTGGGAGGAAGGCTTTATAAGAAGGCAATACTTTTGATTGTTGCCGCTTCAATATAATTATTTCACAAATGCGCATGCGTGTTTGCCTGTGTGTCGAGGGGGGAGGGTGTGTCGTTACACACCAGCATGGATGCACCAAATGTTTGCTAATGCCCGTGTGTGTGTCCGTGCGTGCATGCTTGCGTGCGTGCGTGTGTGTGCAAATGGATGCTTTCTAGGAGATAGTTTGATCGACTCGGATGGACCCTGAGAGACGCTGAGAGACTGAGTAACTCTGAGGGAATCTCAGAGACTTCCAGCGACTCAGCGACTATGAGAGACTCTCAGAGAGTCTGAGAGCTTATGGATCGCCAGAGCGCAGGAGAGTTCCAACAGTTCTCTGCTTCTTCAGGCCCCGCCAGGGAAATGTAAGGGGGGATAGATTTCCTGAGAGCTGCGTGTATTGACCCACTGGGCACCGCAGCCCAGCAGATCCATGCTGCTATCTGGGGGAGGTGGGGTGGGTGTATCACGAGGATGGCAGTGGTGGTGGAGGGACCAGAGTCCACCACACCAGAGAGGGGGGTCCTCTTCTGGCTCTAAAGCCACCCCCTGTGGTGTGCCTGATCAATACACACTATGCACACATACAGAGTGTGTGTGTGTGTGTTTGTGTGTGTCTGTGTGTGTGCGGCTGCCTACCTGCAGAATCTTGCAGCGTTGTGAGTTGCAGTCGATGTTCTCGCAGGGCTGGTACATCCCCAACGTCACGCAGTTGAGCAGGATCACCATCATAGTGACACGTTCGAACCACGTACACAGCCTGGGCTAAGGAACATAAACTTTACATCTGGAACATATACACTACTGTATACATTACCACACATTTGGTATATATACACTTCTACATACAACACTGCATAGCCTGAAAATACACACTACTACATACAACACTGCATAGCCGGAATATATACACTACTACATACGATACATAGTTGGAATAAATGCATTCCTATAAACAAAACTAAACCTCTGGAATCTACACACTACTAAATAAAATACTACACATCTGGAATATACTACTCTGAACAATACTACAGATCTGGAATATATCAAATATAAAAAATGTACACTGGACTCTGGGAGGATTCATACAGTAATGTGAGTCCATTGAAAGCCATGATTGCGTCTTTCATGAACTCAAATACTTTGTAGTCCAAAGCGTCTTTGAGTAATTATTATTCATAGTCTAATCGTGCAATAGACACAGCACATGATAAGGACAGGTGGACCTGTGATCTAATCATCTGTCGGACAGACGGTTGTTTTCTGCCCTCTTCAGACCCCTGATTAGAGCCTCTCCACGCTCGCTAAAAGCAGCACTGGTTTGTGAAATCCTTTTGCAACTCCACTGACTGGAATTAGAAGCTTGTAGAAAGAGGGGAGAGAAGGAGAGGGATGCCTACTGTTGCATACCTTTATGCCTGGACAACCACATCAGAATAACCTAGGGGCTAGGGGCCTTGGACTCTGATCCATCTGTAACGCCGGCGTTTGGCAGGAGCCAAGTGCACATACTGACGACAAGCGTTGAACAGTTACAAGAGTTTATTCAGATGCTGGATCAGCAGGCAGAGGCCGGCAACGGGAGGGCAGATGGGCAGTAGGGAACGGGAACAGACAGGGACGCGACGGCCATCGGGGGTAAGACAGGCAAAGGGTCGAAAGCAGGGGAGGCAGGCTGGTTGATCAGGAGTCGGGGGCAGAGGAGCAGACAGACCGACAGGGGCAGGGCTGCAGGCAGGATAGTCAGGCAGGCAGGGATCAGAGAACAGGCAGGATAGTCAGACAGGGATCAGAGACCAGGCAGGGATCACAGACCAGGCAGGGATCACAGACCAGGCAGGGATCTCAGACCAGGCAGGGATCACAGACCAGGCAGGGATCACAGACCAGGCAGGGATCACAGACCAGGCAGGGATCTCAGGACCAGGCAGGGATCACAGACCAGGCAGGGATCACAGACCAGGCAGGGATCACAGACCAGGCAGGGATCAGAGACCAGGCAGGATCGGTGGTGGGTCAGGATTCGAAGTCCCGGGAAAGCACTGGGAAAACACAAGAGACGATCTGGCAGGGAATGATTGGAAGGAGAGGACTGATATAGGGGGAGCACAGGTGAAGGTGGTTGGGTTAATTGGGAGAAATCAGGGTGGCAGGCAGGAGAATGGGAAAACCAGGGGCGGACCTTGACAGCCATCATTGTGTTCAGCAAGCGGCCTAACCCACGACCAACTCCTTAATGAGCTGAATCTAAGGCCAAGTCCACACGTACCAAAACGATCTTTTTTTTCTCCGTTTTCCCTGGCATCGTTTCAAGAACATTTGCGTCCACACGGATCCATCTCAATACGACTCAAAAACGCTACTTCATGTTCCAGGCGTATAGGTGGCGCCATTTTTTTTAGAAATTCACCGGAAACGAAGAGTAAGAGGCGGGAGCATGCACAAAAAGCTTGAGCGCTGTATACAAATAAACAAGTTAATAACGGCTTGTGTTGTTGTCCATCAGTCTTTTTTGCTCAGCGTGGTGGCACAGGAGCATAATATTTTGTGATAGTAACCCTAATAGGCACAATATCTTCTCCAGCAGGAACACAAGCATGTAGTCGGCCATAGTTGTTGTTATGAGACGTCGTCACAGGTTACAAGAGGCTACGCTCGAGGGGTTTGGCGATGACATCATCGAAACGCAAGTATGCATTTTGGCCGTCCAGACGAACACTCAACGGGTGCGTTTCTGAATTTATTCACCCTGGGACCTGGTTTCAGAAAACTCTGTTTTCATGCGATGCGTTTACAGGATTCGTGTGGACGATTGGCCAAAACGATGCAAAACATCTGCGTTTTAACCAAAAAACGGCTCCGTGTGGACGGGCCCGAAATGGGCTGAAAGTTACGTTGAGTCCTCACAGAGGACTCAACGTGGGTAATAGTCGCAGTAGTCACAATAATTGGTACAACTGATCTGGCTGGTTGTTATCGACTACTACTACCTTCTCCATCTCCCTCTCCTCTCCCCCTAAATCCCACAGCCTACCGTTTAGTAGCAGAGATCCGATGACATGTCAGAGGAAGCGTAGCGTGGCCAATCACAGGTTAGACATCAAGGAGTTAAACCACAATCAAGATTCGCTCTGGCACTCACACACACATGCAAGGACAAACACACACACACACACACACACACACACACACACACACACACACACACACACACACACACACTTGAAAGCACACATCCAGACCCACCTCCACAAACGTTCACATACACACAAACGTTCACACACACACACACACACACACACGTACACACACACACACACACACACACACACACACACACACACACACACACACACACACACACACACACACACAAGCACACACACACACTCAGACACACACAAACAAACCCCAACACACACAAACATGTAAGCGCATACTCACACACACATACACGCACGTGCACACACATGTTCACACACACACAAACAAACAAACACATGTTCCCAAACCTCTCAGGCTGGTGGGGAGTGACCCATATACATAAACACACACACATACACACACACACACACACACACACACACACACACACACACACACACACACACACACACACACACACACACACACACACACACACACACACACACACACACAAGCACAAACACACTCACACAAGTGCACAGATCCCCCCCACATGTAAACATGAAGAGCACACAAAAGTATCAAACATTGAATCCTTTGTGTGGCTGACAGGAGCGTTAATTCAAAGGGGGATATGCAGCGAGCAGCAGCGGCCCACAGGCTAGTCGGGGGGAGGCGTGGCTCAGGGGCGGAGTTCAGCCCGCTCTGCTCTCTAATGGAGGAGACGTTTCTGCTTCGGGAGCTCCGGCAGCCTCTCCGCACGGATGGGAGCACTACTTCAGCTCTCGTCCACAACACGACAGGTGAGCACACACACATCCCCAACCCCCAACCCACCTATACCCACTCACCCACCCAACCACCCACCACCACACACTCACACACACACACACACACACACACACACACACACACACACACACACACACACACACACACACACACACACACACACACAAACACACACACACACACACACACGCTGTCTAACTATTTCATTGACTGATCTGAAATTTCGAACCTATAATTATGGACGTGACATCCTGGATCATGGGCTTATCATCAAATACACCGCAAGGCTCTCACACGCAGGTGTGCCGACATGCACACACACACACACACACACACACACACACACACACACACACACACACACACACACACACACACACACCCACACACACACACACACACACACACACACACACACACAGCCTCATTCTCTCTCACAAACACACACACCGGCAACATGAGGTTGTATTTTTTCTGGTTTCTGCCACTCTGCTCGACTAATGAGACAGATGCTGTGGCTGTCAATCAACCACAAACACACACACACCATGTTCTAGCATGGGCCTCAATTACGGCCATGTTCTCCAAAAACAGAGTAAAACAAAGAGAGGGAGGAAAGAAGGGGGGGGGGGAGAAGACGATTGGAGGAGTATACAAGAAGCAGGAGAAGGGGGAGAGAGGAGAGATGAACTGGAAGAGGGAGGATGAGGAGTGTGGAGCAGGAGAAGGTGGAGAAGGTGAATGCAGGTCAGAGCCGCAGCTCTCTGTTGTCACAGTAATGAAGACGTCTTGTGAGCTAACACTGTGAGATCTCTGGGTCATCCCTCTTCCTCTCTCACCCCCCCTCCTATCCTCTTCATCCCTCCTATCCAACTCCTCCTCTCTTCCTTGCCTACTCTCGTCCTCATATTTCAATCTCATCATCCCTGCTTATATCCTTCTCCTCTAACAGCACACAGATGCTTAAACTGCTACCCATTAACACACACATCAGACAAATACTATAATACTCCTGGTTTACACACACTCATGATCTCTCATGCACTTTATCTCTCCCTCATTTTTTCTCTCTCTCCATTCTCTCTCTCTCCATTCTCTCTCTCTCCATTCTCTCTCTCTCCATTCTCTCTGTCTCCTGTTCTCTCCCAACTCCTGAAAAATGATGCAATTAGTAGCCGAGCCTTGGAGGTGGAGTCTCTCTCGCTCCCTGACACATATCTCATCCCTCTCTCTCTCTTGTCTTTCTCTCTCTCTTTCTCTGCCTCACCCTCACCCTGTTTAATACATAGGGCAGACGCTTAATAGGTTAAGTAACAAAGTAAAGTAACGGAAATCCTTCAATGAATGATTCATTCAATGCGGCCACGCCATATGCAGATAAAAGTTTTTTAATTATGTGTTAAGCTAGGAACTTGAATCCACAGAAAGGTATAGGTGTGAGTGGTTTAATTATACTGATTATACAGACTTTATATAACCCTGCTCCAATTCTATAATTTATATAAATTATAATCAGAGGGGAAATCAATGATCCACTGGCTTCCACATTATGATTCAAGCTTCAAGCTTGGGTAGCTATAGCGTTGTGGATGTAATGATTTATGGGTCCAGCAGGTTGTGTATTTATGAGTTTAAGGTGAAAGGCCAGGGGGCCTTCCAGGGGTCCAGTGTAACGCAGCATGTTGTGCCAACGAACACTAAACGGCCACCCTAAAACAATGTCAGACAGACAGGGCACCTCTGTTTAACAACACAAATCCCTTCCAAGTGTAGCTATGATGGTACCGAGAAAGAAAGGGTCTCTGTGGCAGGATTAGCTAGGCTCTCAACAGCTGGGGTCCAGGAGGAATCGTTGCCGCTCTCTCACTTCGAATCTGCCTCTGTCTCACTTCTCACTCCCGTCTCTCGCTCTCCCCTCCCTCTCCTCATCTTCATCCCCTCCGCATTGATTCATTGAAAGATAATCGCAGGAGGGAAACGACCTGGGGGTCGCCATAGCAACTGATTTGGGTTACCCAGGAGAGCGATCGGAAGTATTAGGACGGACAGACGGACAGAGAGAGAGACAGAGAAAGAGAGAGAGAGATTTGTGGAAGGGCAGAGAGGAAAAGCTGGAAAAAAAAACAGATAGCTGGGGCGAGAGAGAAAGGCTTTTTAAAAGCGGTTCCTTCTTCATTCATGAGGGATCAACGGCTCAATTCACATCAAAGCTTTTATTTTGATGTTTAATGTTATTTGAATGCCTTTATTTTGAAACCACAATGGCGGGTGTAATGGAGTTTCATTGTTCCAAACATCTAAACACATCACATCTTCCATCTGTCACAGAGCGTGTGATGTCAGAGGTATACTCTGAGGAAGTACTGCATGCTACATTTATACAGAACAAACAGATCAAAATAAGTTCTGTGATGAGAGCAATAAACGACAAACACACACACCATGCCCCCCCATCCCCAAATGTCTAAAATCGGGGCCAGTCCTAACCAATCACAGCACAATGTGTGTCTGTGAGGGACAACACAAGGATGCACAAGGATTTCATGATTGCATTTCTGTACTTTCCTTATTCTTCTGTGTGATTGTGCTCCTTATAATCACTGTGTGTGCATGTGTGTGTGTGTGTGTGTGTGTGTGTGTGTGTGTGTGTGTGTGTGTGTGTGTGTGTGTGTGTGTGTGTGTGTGTGTGTGTGTGTGTGTGTGTGTGTGTGTGTGTGTGTGTGTGTGTGTGTGTGTGTGTGTGTGTGTCATAGCCAAAACTGGTCTTGGAGTGTCGGCACAATCATCTTTCATTACCTCAGTGTATCTCAGGTTTGTCAGCAACCACAAACACATGCACACAAACGCACAAACACACAAAACACACACACACACACACACACACACACAGTGCATAGCACTACACGGGGTTCAGCTGCTCCGGCCACAGCAGTGCTAATAGCTTGTGGCTAAGGGCTAACTAGTGCGTAGCGTGGAGCAGATGGTGAGGACACGATGGGGTCCGACAGGAGGAGATGGCGTTCCAGTCGCTGAACACTTTCTCCACCTCTAACGGTGTCTGCAAGCACCGACGCCACAAGATAGGAGGGCGATATAGGGAAAGGAGCCAAGCTTTTTCAAGAGAGTGAAAAAAGCACTGCAGTGTGCAGTTACCGATGGGATTTGGTCGCCCCCAGCAGATGCTGAGGGCCACACAGACCCACGGTTACCCCGGGTATGTGGCCTGTTGAGGAACATCTGCAGGAGTCTGTTGCTGTCACCACACAGCCTGCCCCTCGTCTCTCCCTTTCTCATTTTCTTTCCTTCTTTCGTTTTTCTTTTCTTTAGATTTATTCTGTTACTCTTTCGTCGGCAGCGGTCATAGCGGTCATAGAGACGGTGATGATGGTGTTGGTGGTGTTGGAGGTGGTAGCATTGGTGGGATGGTGCTGGTGGTGGTGGTGGTGGTGGAGGTGTTAGTAGCGGTAGGATGGAGGTGTCTTTGGTGGTAGTGGAGGTGTTAGTAGTGATGGGATGGAGGTGTTAAGACGGGTGGGATGGAGGTGGTGTTGGTGGTGGAGATGTTAGAAGGGATGTGACGGAGCTGGCGCTGGCGGTGATGGAGGTGTTAGTAGGGCTGGGTTCGAGGTGGTGTTGGTGGTGGTGGAGATGTTTGTAGTGGTGGAATGGAGGTCGTTTTGGTGGTGGTGGGGGTGTTAGTAGGGGAAGGATGGAGGTGGTGTTGTGGATGGAGGTGTTAGTAGGTGTGGAATGGAGGTGTTGGTGTTGGAGGTGATAGAAGTGATAATGAGGATGACGATGATGATGCTGCTGATGATGAGGGTGGTCATGGTGATGAAATAGGTGCTGATGTCGTTGAGTTGCCGGAGGTCACAGTGGTGGGGGTTGTGTTGGAGGTGCAGGTAATAGCAGTGGCGGGTAATGGTATTGGTGCTGATGATAGTGATGATATAGCGGTGAGGTTCCTCCTCTACGCCCACCACCACTGTGTCGGGTCTATTTCTGGATCACTGTCAGGCTTGTGTAACCAGCAGCAGTAGCAGCGAGCTCACTGAAGAACGGACACACAACACACACACACACACACCTGTGAGATCCCACAGAACTGAACAGAATAGACCAGAACAGCATGGACTAGAAAATAATATAGTAGAACAGAATAGAGTTCATTAGAACAGAATAGGATATAATGGATTAGTTAACAGAGATAGAGAGAGAAGCGATCGAGAGGGAGACTTGGAGAATATGGAGTGTTTGGAGTGTTTAACAAATAAATGTGTAAATGACAGCGGAGTGACAGCCAGGGTTCAGGGCTCAAGCAGACCAAACAGATATACGGAGTTGCATAGAACTGGAGGGGTCTTACACCCAAGCACACAAGCACACACGCACAAACATGTGAGCGCACACGCATGCAATCACACTCTCACACGCGCTCCCCTCATTTTCAATTTGAACTCTGCCCTTTTCTAGCCATCCATCCTTCTCTCTCCCTCCCCCCCCCCCCCCCCCTCTCCTTCTCTCAGTGTCTCCTTCCTCCTTCTCCCCCAACCCCCCTTCCTTAGCTGTCTCCCTCCCCCCATCTGACACTCATCAACCTGTTGTGAATCACTCAAGCTCATCTCTACTTCAAGCGCTTCCTCCTCGGTGACCTCTGAACCCTACCGGCGTTCAGTGTTCTATCAACAAACAGTCAGCACATATCTTTATGGCCTCAACAACGAAGCTACACGCAGCTCCATATAAATACATTATAAATTCTAAGATTGTATGATATTTGATATTCAATTTTATCCTGATGCAATTCTCTCTCTCTCTCTCTCTCTCTCTCTCTCTCTCTCTCTCTCTCTCTCTCTCTCTCTCTCTCTCTCTTCTCTCTCTCTCTCTCTCTCTCTCTCTCTCTCTCTCTCTCTCCTCTCTCTCTCTCTCTCTCTCTCTCTCTCTCTCTCTCTCTCTCTCTCTCTCTCTCTCTCTCTCTCTCCCTCTCTCTCTCCTCTCTCTCCTCTCTCTCTCTCTCTCTCTCTCTCTCTCTCTCTCTCTCTCTCTCTCTCTCTCTCTAACAAAATGGCCTGTGTACCTCAGTACATATCTGGCCCAGCGACACATTGGGTGCGTAAGTATCCATCGCATTTATGGGACCATTATTAAAAGTGTGTGGGGGTTCGCTGCTCTGACAAGTGTGGTTTCCATGGAAACAAGTGTGTCACTACCCCAAACAGGCATTATTGTAAGTTGAGGAATTAATGCTCGTGTTCACCAACTTGAAGCATAAACCACCAGTCTTGAATTAAAGCAAAAGCAGTGCCAAGCCAGTATTGTATCCAAATCCTATCGGGTTTCAAGTCTATCCTGCAAAAACATCAACACCAATAATTCTGGTGCAATGCCAAAATAAGGGTACCCCTCCCTGATGGCAGTGTTTCCTCAATTAACCAGATTGTCACTTTGTTGTGTTCTTTTGTTGTAATTACAGTAGCTTTGATAGCGCTTTTATCTTGATGTTCAGCGGTGAGAAGACTCCCGGGATGTGGCATCCGGAGGTTGTTAAAAACAGTTTAGCTATCAATCACACACCCACACACACCCCACACACACCCACACCCACCCACACCACCACCACACACACACACACAAACACACACACTAGTGCTTTGTCTCCAACATCCTGGCCTTGGTTTAAACTTCCTGTCATGGCTTATCTTGCTCTCTCTCTACCTAATCACTCTCTTTCTATCTCCCCCTCTCTCTCCCCCCTATTTCTCTCGCCCTCTTTCTACCTTGCTTCTTCCCTCCTCTATCTCCCCAAACCCCTTTCCTCCTCCTCCTCCTCCTCCTCCTCCTCCTCCTCCTCTCCTCCTCCTCCTCCTCCTCCTCCTCCTCCTCCTCCTCCTCCTCCTCCTCCTCCTCCGGAGGCTGTTTTTAATCCATATACATGTTTTCTTTTCTTGTCGTGTTATCTAGGAGTGGAAAGATGTCTTGTGCTTTTGCACATGTGTGTGTGTGTGTGTGTGTGTGTGTGTGCGTGTGTGTGTTTGCGTTTGGGTGTATGTGTTTGGAGAAATTCTGAATCTGTCAGCCTCTCTGTCTTGCCTTCAGAGAGGCTTTCTTCATGTCTGTTTCATGTCTTCCTGTCTGTCTCTTTGTCTTGTCTGTTAGTCTATCAGTCTGTCCAGCTGTCTGCAATTGTGTCTGTAAGAACGCATGCCAATCTGTCTGTCTGCCTTGTCTGTCTTAATGGAAGAGACAGAGAGGCAGAAAGGGAAGGATAGAGACAGAGAGGAAGGGACAGATAGAGAGCAAAAAATGATAGAAACAGAGAAAGAATCTTTCATCCTGTCTGACTGTCCATATGTCTCACTGTCTTTATTTATTAAAAACAGAAGTGCCTTCAAAGTTCAGCTAGTCCAGGGAAATGGAGATGAGAAGTGATTTAATTTAAACTTAACTCAGGAAAAGTTTGAGCCCAGAATATAACGGACACACACACAGAAACAAACACACAGACACACACAAACAGTTCAGCCCACTTGAGTGCGGGGAGAGTTAGAATGGTGCGATCACCATGGTGACACTGCTGGGAGGGGTGGGTGGGGCAGCAGCAAAGAAAGGGATGAAAAGGAGATAGAGGAGGAGGAGGAGGAAAACATCAGAGACATCACTAATGATATTAAAAGTACATTCAGTTGTACACACACACACACACACACACACACACACACACACACACACACACACACACACACACACACACACACACACACACACACACACACACACACACACACACACACACACACACACACACACACACACACAAACACACATACCAACACGTCCACACCCTGCTGTGTTAATTACTTTCTCTCTGGTGCTTTGATGACCGTACACACACACACACACACATACATGCACACAAACATGGTATTCACACTGGAAGCACACACAGTAGCAGAGACATAAACACCCACACACACACTCAGACACATGCACACACATACTGATACACACACTGAGACACAAACACCGTCATCAGCCCCTCCCACACATACACACACTTGCAACCCCATTCTATACAAATTTCACCCCTAATCACCTCACACTGACACACACGAACACACACAAACACAGTGACACACACACACACACACACACACACACACACACACACACACACACACACACACACACACACACACACACACACACACACACACACACACACACACACACACACACACACACACATACATACATACATACATACATACATAGGCATACATACATACATACATACATACATCCATCCATCCATCCATCCAGGTGCTCTCCCCTGGCTGGAAGCTGTGATTTATTTCGGCACCAGCAGACCCAGTAGGGGACACGAGACTGACGGTAACATGTATTGGCAGCCAGACCTGTAATAACTAGCACCAGCCACAGGGGGCAGCAGGAGGCACCAGGGGGGATCTGTCAGGGAAATTGAGGCTGCTAGTGTTCTGACCTCTCGCTCACAGTGGGTGTTTGTACGGAAAATAACCAGTGAGATGGTTACCTTCAGGAGTGGGCAGCTTGTTTTTGGATTTAATAATGAACACTCAATGAAAACAGGGACACATTTCACAGAACAATTTTACCATGTAGAATACAAGTTAGAAAAGATACGCTAGTCGTTCCTGCTACTCTCATCAGGGTAGCGTTACTTAATCCTAGCTGGCAAAAAATAAGAAATATCAAAAGGAATTCATCACCACTGCAAAAAATGTAATCAATAAAAAAATACACATAATTTGTAAACCTGCACATACGTTTTCTTACATGTTATTTTCTGTATATGGTTTTTGATGTTTTGTTTTTATTTAGCCACACAAAAAAAAAAAAATTACATTAATACACTAATATAGAAATAGTAATCTTCACTAAGGCAAAGAAGCTCAACTTCTGTATCGGGTAAATTATTATGTCACACTCAAACCTTGTTCCTCATGCAAGCCACTTTAGGCCTAATGCATTGATACATATTTATGTGTGTGTGTGTGTGTGTGTGTGTGTGTGTGTGTGTGTGTGGTGTGTGTGTGGTGTGTGTGTGTGTGTGTGTGTGTGTGGTGTGTGTGTGTGTGTGTGTGTGTGTGTGTGTGTGTGTGTGTGTGTGTCTGTGTGTGTGTGTGTGTGTGTGTGAGTTAGCAATCCAAACTAGGCAGACAACTGCATCTACTCCAAGACATGGGTCGGTTAAGAGGGTCCATCTGTGACTTTTAGTCAGCAGTATTACGTTAGTGTGGTTATCGCCTGGTCTCCCCTTTGCCATTAAATGGTATGTCAGGATTGTTTTTTTGTTCAGCAGACATTTATATCTGTATTGGTTAACAGCCCTTGGTCTGAAACATTGATCTGACAGGCTCATCTGACCTTTGACCCTATCTGCTCACAGTGTGTGTGTGTGTGTGTGTGTGTGTGTGTGTGTGTGTGTGTGTGTGTGTGTGTGTGTGTGTGTGTGTGTGTGTGTGTGTGTGTGTGTGTGTGTGTGTGTGTGTGTGTTTGTTTGTCCCAAAGGACCGGGGGGAAGTACCTATCTGCGCGTTGAACTACATCGCCAACGAAGCTCCCAACATTGAGAAAGTGTCTCCAAGCATAAAATGACCACCCATAGTTTCAAAGCATTGTCACAGTTCATGGGTAAGGGCTAGGGGTCCATTGACTATTCTGACGTTTTTGGTCATCTTTAAATTATGACAACCAACTGTGAGAAAATCCTGGTGGAAAATCCTCCAACTGTATTGACAACGTAACTCAGCGTTTATTGTAATAAAGGGTAAGAGAAAAGTAGTCTGTGTGCAGAAAGGCCACTCAGCACGACAAGAATACAAAGTTTGAAGCGTTGTAGTGAGCCCCGAACAGTGGGCACACTCCAGTGTTAAGGCATGGATGTAGCTCTTGGTAGGCCTAGCTTCGAGTCAGCCAAGGCTGTCTCGGTCCCCCTCCCCCCCCCCAAGGGGGATAAGCGAGGCAGAAACAGTGAAATGGTTACTATAGATAATAACTAATGGCGCATTTCCACTAGCACGGCTCGGCTCGATACGGCTCGGCTCGGCTCGGTTTCCATTACAACTGTTGCCTCCTCGACGTGGGCGGGGTCGTCATAACACGGCTGCGCGAAACCGCTGTGACGTCATTTACACGGCGCTGAGCAACGTACAAATCCGGAAGACCAGAACAACAACAACATCAGAGGAGGACAGCATGGAGGACATGGAGGCGATCGTGTTGCTGCTCACCCTGTGGCTTTTTGTCGCACAGAAGGCAAGAGAAGAGAGCCAGAGAAGACTCCGGGCCGCGAGACAAAACACTATTGAAAAGTACCGGAGAGTTTGGGAAGCCATACAGCAGTATGCGTATGCGTCGTCGCGCGGTTATGACGCTTCCAGTGACGACACTCGAGCGGTACCGAGGCGAGCCGTGCTAGTGGAAATGCGCCATTAGAGGTCACAATGTCTTAGTGTCTTGGGAACCCCATGTCTGATGGCATTTTCCATCACACCATTCATATCTCTCTCTCTTTCTCTTTCTACATGACGCCATCACAACTGGGCAGAAACAGCAGGAGGACAATCCCCATAGGAACCATCGTCATAGGAACCTCGCCAGAGGAACCGTAGCCTTAGGAACCAACCCCAGATGAACCTCGCCGGTGGTTTCATCCCCATAGGAAGCATCGCCAGAAGAACCACCGCCAGACAAACTGATGTCATAAGAACCACCGCCACCGGAATCAGCAGTATTTGAACCCGAAACATAGGTTGTACCTTATTTTGTTTTCACAGTAAAGATGAGAAAAGGATTCTTAACACACACTACATGGTCCTAGAAGAAGTAGAGTAGTGGCACCCTATCCCATCATCAATAGATATCTGGCGGAATTGAATAACTGATTGATGTTAAAAAACAGAGAATGACATCCATCCACTATTCATACACAGGAGGGGGAACACTGCATCTAAAAGGCTTAACAACAAAACCAATAACAACTCTTTATTGATGTAATTTATTGATGGACATGTCATTTTGACGACCATAGAGTTCTGACCAGTAGATTGAATGAGAGGCGAGTGGGGGTGGTTTGCGTCAATGCTCTCGGGCATGGGGGAATAGTTAGCTTATGTGGTGGTAGATATTACCAGAACCACCCGACGTTTTTGTTTTCAGTTCATTTCAATTACAGACAGAGCATTTTTTTTCCTCTTTAAACCCATCAAATTAGACGACAAATCCAATTAGACATTTCCAATTAAAAAGTCCAGACAGCCGCAGACCCCATTATGTTTCTCATTTATTTTTTGTCCCAGCACTTATAGACAGCTGGTCCTATATCGAACCCTGTGATAAGGAATCACTTAAACATTGAGGGGCAGGGGAATAGGTGCTCTGCCATCATGCTGTATAAACATAAACACCCCATGGATTCACACTAGAGCTTTATTTTAAAGGCTTATTTAAGTCATAGAGGCAGGATAGACTGGTGGGGATGCAATTCAAGTCCCAGCTGAAAGGTTCTAGTTTTGAAGCCCAATGACAACAGGCTACCAGTATAGCATCCTTGAGCAATAAGCCATCACCCTTACCATTTCATTATCATGTGTAAAAAAGAAAAATCACTGGAAGCCGTTTGGATAAAAGCATCTGCTGATAAATGTTCAGCGTGATCAATTCTAAAAAGTAATTAGTAAATTGTGAATGCTAATTGTTGTTCTCTCCCTAATTTATCTATCTGTGCTCCTCTCTCTTTCCATCTTATTGTCTCGACCAAAATTCTTTTTCTTTTTTTATATTTTCCGTTAAATTTAAGACAGAAAATTGGAGTCATGAGGTTGAACTAATGAAGTCACGTTTCGTTTTGCTGCCATATTCTTGTCTCTTTCATTACTTCGTTTGTCGCACTGACCTCAGTCACCTCCTGTGTAGTTAAGCTCTGCTCCGCACCGTTGCTTATTAAGTCAGACGTGGGAAAAGTGCCAGCCATTAAAAGGATTACTGGCTTCTGTCAATTTGCTGGCGTTGTCTTGGTTTTTATTTTATGAGAGGAACACTGTAGCCTCTCCCAGTGCGGTGCCTCTGGCAGAAGATACATTTGATTATTTATCTTCACTTTGACTGTTGCTCTTTTTCTTTTTCTGACGCTTTCAGCCTACAGATCGGGATATTTAGAGATAGCGTGTTGAAGTGTATGAATTATTTGACTTGAATGATGATTTCACCTCACATCTTCAGAAACTGTCTACATTCGTTCTGACAAAATGGGAAAATATGAAATGCATAACGTTCAGCAACATCTTGGAAAATGACGCCACCATCCAGGATTCAATCTCAGACCTCACTTGCATAAAAATCACCCAAAAAAACGGAAGAAAGTAGGAATGAGAAAAGGATCTTGGGAGTTAACCTGCTGGTCAGCCTCACGGGCATCGTAGAGGCGTGCATATCTTTAAACCTTCAGGGGGAGGAACCACCGTAGGGAAACAGAGAGGCAGGTGGGAGCAGACGACGCGGTAAGGGTAAGGGCCAGCACAATGTGATGATGCCACCTTTTCTTCAGCTCTGACAGCTGGGTACAGCGGTGTTAGCATAGCATTAGCATAGTGATTAACTGCGTCATTAACATAATGATTATTTGAGGTATTAGCATTAGTTCCAAGAGTTGGTGGAGGGGCCACGGGCAAGGGTCTACTAGCAAGAGCGAGAGAGGGAAAGCGAGAGAGATAGAAGGCGAGCAGACTGAAGAGGTGAATAAGAAGTGATTGACAACCTGTAATCCAGTGTACTGCTGTTCTCTTTTTCCTCTTCTCTCTGTCTGTCAGCTTCCTCTCTGCTTTAATTGGTTTATTCATTTCTCCTCTTTCACTATCTGCTATGTCCGGTTTTTCCTCTACCTGTCTTTCTTCCTGTATGTCCCTCATCTTCTTCAATCTGCCTGTTGCTCTACCTCTCTTCTCTCTCTCTGTATGCCTCTCTATCTGCTCCATCTCTCTGCCCTCCCTATACAACCTCTCTCTTAGCCCCAGTGTGTTCATCTAGTCGCCCTCGGCTCTCAGAAACTGTGTCTTTCATCTACAGCTTCTGGAGGCATAGAGAACGAGAGGAAACATGCTAAGTCATTCCTGAGAAAACTTACTGAGAAACTCCAACTGAGAAACTCAACATAACCAGTCTTGCCAAAAATAGACATGCACTCATTCAAGCCCAATACCTACCCAGCACGCCACGCACGCACGCACACACACACACACACACACACACACACACACACACACACACACACACACACACACACACACACACACACACACACACACACACACACACACACACACACACACACACACACACACACACACACACACACACTAATACAGGCAACAACGTCAATCGTTTACATTATGAACAGACTCATAAAATTATAGGGCTCCCTCTAAATACCTGTAATAGACGTCTGTGGTCGTTAACTTGTTGCTAATTAACCAACCAATCAGCATCAAGCCATGTCCAAGCATCATGTGACTGAAGAGGATAAATGTCAAACCGGAATGTCAATCTGATGAGAAAACCGTTTGCTGCCACACTGTCTTACTGTGAAAGGGGTAATGCCAACGGGTAGTATGATAGTTAGGGGTCTACTCCTCATCACTGAGCAAGATGCATTGCCCATACATGCACCTTAAGGACATTTGTCTGAATCCATGGTAAGGGACTTTAGATGCAGGCGTCTGCTTGATGATATAGTAAAGAGGTAGCATTTGAAGCTATCCGTTCATCTGACACTAAGGGCATTACTCACTAAGAATATATAAAACTGGGCTTTTGGTTTATGCAAAGAAACTTTCTAGTGAGAACACCAAAAGAACCTTGAATTATTGAATTTGTGTGTTTGTGCATGTGCTTGTGAGTGTGTGCGCACTTGCATGTGTGTTTGTGTGCTGTAGTTGGTTGCAGAATGTTTGTGTGTGCAGGCTTGCGTGTTTTCTTTTATGAGGCAGTTCGTTGTGGTTGTGTGTGTGTGTGTGTGTGTGTGTGTGTGTGTGTGTGTGTGTGTGTGTGTGTGTGTGTGTGTGTGTGTGTGTGTGTGTGTGTGTGTGTGTGTGTGTGTGGAAAGTGTTGTTCTAAAAGAGATTGAAAGTGAATTGGAAGCTATTAACTTGACCTTCCCTCGCCACCACACAGCTTTGGAGCAGAAAATACCTCAACTAAACCACATTACCTATATCTCTTTCTCTCTCCCTCCCCCTCTATCTCTCAGCCTCTCTAGCTCTCTCTTACCCCCTGTCTCTTCCTCACCCCACTCCTTCTCTCTGCACAGCTCTTCTCTCAACCGCCTTGTTTTACACACACGCACGCACACACGCACGCACACACACACACACACACACACACACACACACACACACACACACACACACACACACACACACACACACACACACACACACACACACACACACACACACACACACACACACACACACACACACACACACACACACACACACACACACACACACACACACACACACACTGTGTATTTTCATCAATACAACCCTCTGGTCTCTCACACCTCCCCGCCCTTCCTGCTCTTTCTTCTCCCCCATCAGCTCCTCCATCCTGTTTTTCTCCTCCCTTTTGGCCTACAGGTGGCAATATGTGATTCCCAAGACCAAGCGATCTGCCACCTCTTCCTCAGTTCCTATCAGTCCTTTCATTGTGTGTGTGTGTGTGTGTGTGTGTGTGTGTGTGTGTGTGTGTGTGTGTGTGTGTGTGTGTGTGTGTGTGTGTGTGTGTGTGTGTGTGTGTGTGTGTGTGTGTGTGTGTGTGTGTGTGTGTGTGTGTGTGTGTGTGTGTGTGTGTGCTTTATATGTAAATGCGTGTCTATGGGGAGGTATTTGTGATAGTGCTTGTAATATTCTGTGTTTGTTTATGGCTCTGCGTTTGTGTGTTTGTGTGTGTTTGTTCTCCACCTGTATGAGAACTGCAATTGACACAATATAATCATAATAAGTTGTCCGGTCCACTGCACTCTCTCCCCTCCCTCCCTCCCTCCCTCCCTCCCTCTCTCTCTATCTCTTATGGTCTATTACAGCTCCACCGGGTCCTGATAGGAGTCCAGGCTATCTCAGAAGCTCCTCTCCCACTCTGAGCTGTGCTTCCATATCGTAACCAGACCCATTTGAGCTGGACCGGGAAGATATCGGGCTGAGTTTGACTGACTGCACCCATCTGGAATGACCCCCCCACCCCCCCGACACCCGTACACAGAACTGAGCTGAGCCTTAGTTTATTATGTGTAATGGTCAATGATGCATCGAAAATAGTAGGCAATATTGTTTGCCTCAACCGTCTGTAATGTTTACAGATTTTCTTGACGTTTGCATTGAGATCGCTACAATTCATAATGTGATAATAGATCAATTTGATGTGTCGTTTCTTTAACTCCTACTTTAATTGATTATTCCGTTTTCCATTGGTCCCTGTCCTTGACCATGCGTAGTGAATTTCCCATAGAGGAAAGCTAAGATAAGGACCATCCTCTCTTATTTTGACCGCATAGCCACGGGTTCTCAGCAGCCTCCATGGTTCCCCAGCGTCCCAAACCAGCCGATCTCAGCAGAACAGGACGGGCCGAGCTCTGACCGCACTGCAGACATAACAAGAAAACACTTTATGTCTCTGCCAAATGAACCAAATGATGCACCATTAGCATAAAGCAGCCCGGTTCATTTGTGGATGGGATAAGAGGCCAGACAGACACTTAGCAAATACCAGACAGCTATTTCGAAGAATCTGGACACCTCATTGCCTCATTGCACTCTTTCACTAGATATTCCTTTTTCCAAAAGTTGTACTACTTACTACGCGACAACAACAAAGTAGGTTTGCGATGCGGTGTCTCTATGACGATAGAGACACCACATTTTACTATGCCGCAGTGATGCCCCGGTCCACCTGAACCACATGATGGAGTGGTTGACACCTGTAGATCATCGCCTCTTTAAGCCTCTGCATGAGGAAGAGTACTTGTCCTGGCAGCAGCTGAGGATACTTATCACTGATTACCAGCCCGTTGAGATGGTCATTTGCATATCATCATCACGTTGGTGAGAGGCTGCGTTGAAGAGGGGGGGGGGGAAAAGGTTTTGAAGTAGCAAGCTGCCAACACCGGTTGCCTGAGTGGACGGAATATCAGGCGGCTGTAGCTGCATCGATCACTTTGATGTTTGCTTTCTGCCTTCTGTCTCGTCTTCGAAGAACTTTGTTTTTAGTTGTGTGTATGCATGGGAAAATGTTTTGTATTTCAATATGTGGTGTAAGACTGTGGAACAGTTTGAGTGGGGAGATCAAGGAATGTCCAAACATTAATCAGTTTAAAATAAAATACAAAGAATTGATTTTTACAAGGTACAGGGATGAAGAAGGTGTCTAACATAGTGTATATGTTTTCATGTAGGTATGTATATATTGGACAATCACTTTAGAATATTGAATGTTTAATTAGATATTATTAAAAGATAAATTGACAATATTATTAGATAAATACGCAGGTAGTAATGAATTGTATCATATTGTAAACTAATGTATATTAATATACAATTATTTTTTGATGATTATTATATAAGGAAGCTAATCATTATAGATAAATAAATTAGGAAGAAGGGGTGAGATTAAATAAGTTTTCTTCTTCTCACCCCTTTTCGAACAGGTAAAGCAAGTGTAAGACAGTTTCTTCTTTTGTGGTTTTCATTGTGTGTAAACATTACTCTATTGTAACTGTCCACTTGTTTCATTTATTTGATTGTTTATTATTATTATTTTTTAATTATTATTTACTTGTTTGAAATAAAAACTTTTTCAATTAAATTCAATTCAATTCAATGGGTGTGTGTCTGTATAAGTGTGTGTCGTATAAGAGCGTGAGCGGCTGAGCGCCTGTGTGAGACTAAGTGTGTGTGTGTGTGCATGCGTGCCTGCGTGTGTGTGTCTGCATTCTTGTGCTTGTTTAAGTGTGTGACAGTGTGTGCATGTGTGAGAATGAAGTGTGCGTGAATGTCTGACGTGAGGTGTGCTAAGGAGTGCTTAAGGACTTCTACAGAGTTGTGTGTCAGGGGAAACAGACTGCGTAAGACACAGCTAACCTCTGCGTAATAAAAGAGCAGAGGGAGATCGCTAAATGAAGAGTCAGTGGTGTGCAGATGAGTTCTGGAAGAGAGATGAATGGCAGGGATATGTCCCGCGCTCAGTGATTCTCTGGAAGTGCAGCGGGGACATAAATTAAATCTGTCTGTTACTGAGAATAGCCCCCGGCATTCATTTCAACACTATGGGGCTGCCAACGCTCTCGCTCTCTCTCCCTCGCCTCGCTCTGTCTTATTATATCTCTCGCCCTTCTTATTGCCTTACTGCAATGAGATTTGAACACAAACCCACTGTTGATTTACCGTCTATTAAGTGATGGGTAGAGGCTAACACAATGAGAGAAAGAGAAAGAGAGGCACAGAGAGAGATAGAGAGAGAGGGACGGAAAGAGAGAGATGAACACAGTTAAAAAAAGAGAGAAAGATAATGAGAGACAATGACTTAATTAATTACGGAAATATAGTAAGAAATCAAGTATATTTATAGGCATATTGCTTTGGACACACACACACACACACACACACACACACACACACACACACACACACACACACACACACACACACACACACACACACACACACACACACACACACACACACACACACACACACACACACACACAATGATGTAAATGGGTGAACCCAGACACAGATGGCAAGCATAAACTCTAATTGATAACACACACACAAACGCGTACACACACACGCGGATGCTCGTTAATCCATTTCGGGATAAGTAATTGGACAGCAAGAGGAGGCCGATCGACAGAGGGGTCTTCAGAGTAAGACCTTCTCAAGCATCTCCAGAACAAGAGACAGCTCCCCAGGAGGTCACCGTCCCATCACTGCTCTAATCATCCCTGTGACTTCACAGCCTCTCTTCCCTCCTGGCAACACAGGCCGACGCCCACCCCGCTGGTTTGAGATGGGCTAGGCTTCACACTGCCAGCAGGGATCCTAGGGAGTGCACACACACACACACACACACACACACACACACACACACACACACACACACAAACACACACACACACACACACACACACACACACACACACACACACACACACACACACACACACACACCACCCCTAGAGAGAAGACAGGAGACAGGAGGATGAGGAGGAAATAGGAGAAGAGGAGGAAGAGGGACTGGGTATGAAGGGACAATGTCAGAGACAGAGTGACAGAGGTAGAAGGAGGGAGGAGAGGGATAGGGTGAGAGGAGAGAAGGAGAGAGAGAGGAAGAGAGAGATGGGGCAAGGGAGTGGAGCTGGAGAGGGTGAAAGTGGGAGGGATAGGGAGAGTGTGAAAGGAGGAGAAATGAAGAGATGAGAGAGATGAAGAGAGGAGGGAGAAATAGAGGGATAGGAGGAGGGAGAGGGTGATAAATAGAGGATGAGAAGGTGAGGACTAAGTGGAGAGGCGCAGGGAGGAAAAGAGAATGAGAGATGATTGAATGTAAGAGAAGAAAGAGTGAGTGTCAGAGAAGGCTGAGTGTAGTGTGAATGCTCTTCCAGTTAGACCAGTGAATTGGATGGATGGTCTATAAAACGTAAGTGTTTTGCCCTCTCTGTTTATCTGTCACACTCTGTCTCTCTCTCATCACTCCGTTGCTTGTACACAGTCATACTGCCTCTCTAAATCCGTTGTGTGCTTTTCTCTCCATCTCTCTCGCATGGGTACACACACACACACACACACACACACACACACACACACACACACACACACACACACCACACACACACATACACACACACACACACACACACACACACACAAACACACACACACACACACACACACACACCCGCCATAATCTATGCTGTCTAACAAGACCTAAAAAGATGGAAAGAGATGACTGGAAGCTACACCACATTGGCCAGAGAAAACTGCTTCAAACCACCCAAACCCCCAAAATTGTAATTTAACTGTATAACAGAATTGCTGTATCCTAATTCCGGTTCCGGTGGACATTGATACAGAAAGAACCGGCTCAGAATCATGGAAGCACATTTGTTGAGCTCTTATTTTGACGGAGGCAGAGAATGCCCCAGTCAAAATCCTCCCTAAAATAGTGTGGTTGAACTTAAGCTAAAGCCACGTTATTAACGAAAGGGAGCAGCACACAGGTACTGTGTGCAATTCATTGAAAGCAGGGTCAGAACGGCAACCACCTTCAACCTTCACTCCGTCCTCGTAGGATTCACCCGCTTCAGTACAACACAGGAAATTAAAGGTCTCAGCAGCTTTTTGGGCTTCAGACTCCAATTCATTCAAGCCTTGCGATCTAATAAAATCTAATATATATATTTTTTTTACAAACACTGTCAAGCAGCAAGCAGTGTTTGTAAAGTTCAGCCGGTGACTTTAGCCGAATGTATCAGAACATGCTGCAGGAAAGTCCTTCCGCACACGCACACACGCACACGCATACGGTTACCGCGGCAATGCAAAGGATATGGGCTGGAGACGAGGCTGATGCAGCAGCTGCGGGGGAAGGTGGTCTGCTTGAGGCAGAAGAAGACCACGGGAACCATCTCAGGGTGGGGGACCACCAGCACACTGGCATCACTGCTGCCTTCGTCATCATCATCATCATCATCACATCATCGTGGTGGTCACACCCTACTTCACTGTCACACCGGCCCTCCTCCTCTTCCTCCTCCTCCTCCTCCTCCTCCACTATGTCCTCTTCAATCCAGTCCACCTCCATCATCCCTTCCTCCTCTTCCTCTTCCTGCTCCCTGGGAGGGAGGCGGTGAGCGGGGGAGTGCTGTCGCGGAGAGGAGAAAGTGAAGGCTTGGCCGCCGCCGCCGCCGCCGCCGCCACCGCTGCCATCTTCCCATGCCGCGGTCGTCGTGAAGACGACTGGGTTCGGCGTTACCCCGACGATAGCGGAGGCCGGTGTCAGACCCTCCTCCTCCTCAATCGTCATGGCAACGGGGCGGTCTGTGGGAGAAAGACATGGAAGACCAAAGGTTAGAGAGAGGGGGAGAGAAACAACCCCATGTTGGAGAGAGAGTATAGTCTGTGTAGGGGAGACAGAGACCGACAACCAGGGTAGAATCTTTTCTTTTCAGAAGAGCTGAGCAAAAAGGGAAACAACATAAAAAAGAAACATTTTTACACGCATTTGCGTCACATAAAAAAAAAGAGATCTGCACGGCATGGCATCGGAGTTGATGAAACAAGTTGTTAAAACCTCCCAGAGATAAGAAAGGAGATAGAGCCCAACAGAATTGAATGGTGGGGGTACAAGAAAAAAGACAGAGGGAGAGACAGAGGGAGAGAGGAGGAGAGGAGGAGGTGAGTGCGGGGAACATGTGGAGAAGGTGTGAGAAGAGAGGCAGGTGAGAAGAGAGAGGGGTTCGAGGGGCTTAGTGGTGTACGACAATAAGGGAATCGATGAGCTGTGTTGGGAGGCACTACAATGGGCTCTGGAGCCCCCTGGCATGGCTGGATGACTGCCCATGGATTTCCAATGAGCAGCCGTTCTCCATTCCTCGGGTGAACGGAGGTGCTGGAGCGGAACGTCAGCACTGAGGTGACTGTACCTGGAGTACAATAGAGAACCACATGGACTACGGAATATGCAAACCTCTGTGATGCAATGTGAATGGTGAGGGAATTTCTTTAACGTTTGAAGCTTGTGAATGTATTTATTATCATCTTTATTTTATTTCTTACTTTTATTCAGAAGAACATTTATTGAAGTGTATTACTAACGTTGGAAGCCAGGGTTATTACTTTTAATCCATTTCTTTGTATGCTTTTAAAAAGCAGGTTGTTGGTGTGACCAGCCCCAATTCCGGCGCAAGCGATGGAAAATGAACCCGACCTTACCAGCGACTGTATTTAATGAAAAGCTGCAGCCAGTTATTCATGCATTCATTCAAACACAACTCCCCCTAACAAAACGGGTTCGTTCCAGGCTCATTCAGTTAGAGCTAATATATTACTTGTGGCTGATAAGACTGGCAAAAAGAAAAAAACTCTTTTAAACCTAGCTTTCAAACCTAAACAATGAACAGGGTTTAACAACCCAATAGCTCGAACAAAGATGATGGACAAAACCAACGGACTGAGGCCCCATGGCTTTCATATCTTTGATTAGGACGGTGGTCACGGCAAAACAGTCCACATGCGGCAAATACATTATGGAACACCATCCCATGATATCCCTTAATATCTGAGAGGAGCAGGCTCTCTGGGCACTTTTAAGAAGATATTAAAAATGTTGATCTTTATTTTTTGCTTGCCTTTTCCTGGAATGGCATTATGTTATTAATTTTTGCTATTCCACTATATTTTTCTGTTATCGTATATTTTTTTTCTCCTTTATTATATGAACAAACTGTCCTCTCTACTAATTATTATTTGTATTGGTACAATCTTATATGATGGTCTTCAAATGACATTTTGAAAGATTCCATCTTAGCTGTTTCCCCACCGACGGTTTTCATTAAAAGGCGCTGGGTGGAATAGTTAATGTTTCTCTAGCCAATGTTACGCCAATTATATTCCATCAAATGTTATGCTAACGCATGCACAACTGCACACACACACACACACACACAACAAGACACACTTGTGAACATGTGTCCCTCAAACATGTGTCATCCTCTTCCCATCCTGTTTATTCAGACAGCCGACAGCCCTCCATAAATCAGTTTCATCACAAACTTCATAGCGGGGGGGGGGAAGGGGTCTTCACACTGGTGTTTCCCAACCTTGTCGTCAAGAACCCACTTGGGAGTTGGATACTGGGTCTCGGGAGAGGGCTGGCATACAGTATAAGCTGCTAGATATTTGGATGCAGACTCTTGATGAATGCAAAAAGGGGTTACGGTTCTTTATGCGTTTAGACTGCTAAATTTGTAGCCACAAGCAAACTTCTACCAAGCACTTCACTCAGAAATGTGTCAGGCGGATGGTGGTACTCTGAGAACAACAAGAGAGGCAAGACGTGGTCCATGGAGAAATTATTTTCTGAACTAAAAATGGGGTCATGGGAGAAGGCCATGGGGGTTGGAACCTTTGCCTCAGACGTTCCACTTTAATATTGGATCAAGAGGCGTACTCTGGCTCGGGTTGCTTCAGAGAAGCTTCCTACTCACTCAAACATAGGTCTCTAAAACACAGAACAGAAAGCCACCTACAACAAACAAAGCTTACCGGGCCCGTCATACGCAAAGCAACATTGTAGCATATGTCACGCTCCATAAAAGGTGGGCAAAATAAAAATAAATGTACGTGATGCGAGTACTTGGAATGAACTCAGGGATACAATCACAAGTTGTCCAAACAGACAACTCATACAGAGAGAGAATTATAGTTTGGAAGCGAAACAAGTTAAACACATACGCAGCCTATTATTAAAGAGCAGCTCTTGGATGGCTCCCTCATCTCCCTGGCAGCACATATGACTCACTGAGAATCGACACTTCCTGGAGCCGGGCTGCCAAAGGCGGTTCAGAGAGATACCCACCTACACTAACTGGCTCCAATATGGCTCCGTTGCGTGCTGCAAAACAAACAAATACTCACAGATAGAGCTGAATAAAACCACCCAGTGAGAGGTGTCAGCTTTAGCATGTTGGGTGATAATGAATGTCACGGTAGATAAAGTTACGTGGAATGAGAGATAGGGTTAGATAAAGTGTTGAATAATGCTGCGAGTAAAATATGCTATTTTGTGCTGTGCTGTGGTGTGGTGCGCTATTGTCTGGTAAAATATCATCTGGTTTGGTATAATGAGGGTGCATGCGAAAATAGCCCAAACTATCTTTTCCATCTTCCATTAGATAAGTTTGATCTGTAAATGGGCGACAGGGAGTCCCCCCACTAGCCGCTCAGCACACGTTTTCATAAACTGAAGGAATAACCGCTCGTTGGCTAACAGAATTACATCCTAATTGATGGCACCGCTGCACCCTAACCCTGGCAAGACAGGCGAGAGGGGGGGGGGTTAATTCAAACTGGGGAGGGGAGTTCACTCGCGCTGATAGATCACAGAGAGCAGCGGAGAAAAGGTGTCAACGGCGAAGAGGAAGAGCAGAGAATTTGCGATGGCAAACACGGGGTGAGGTGAGGGGGAGGAGAGGAGGCAACAGGGCGGGAGACCAGGGGGCAGACGGACGAGTGGGACAAGAGGGAGAGAGCCAGACACCCCGTTTGACATGATCTACTCTCCGCTCGGATGGCGGGGGGAGAAAGAGGCTTTGCAGCAGTGTAACTTTTTTTTTGTAGCTACTCCGATATTTGTAGGAGCAATGAAACAAGTGTTAAGTGAAAGCTTTGAAGACACTTGACCCACAGTAAATGAAGATGATCTTTTATGAATCTGTTCCTTTGCTGTTGCTGTGCTTTTTCAGGTATCCGTTGAGTGGCTACGGAATGGTCTAAAAACTTCTTCCGATGACAGAATGGAAGACAAGTTTCAAATTCCCACAATTCCTTAAAGCCTCCCGTTGTTTCCTCACCGGGAAAAATGAACAGGTGTTAATCAATCAATGTTAATCGTTATGTTCGATGTAAGCTGCAGCAATTAGTTGAACACACACACACACACACACACACACACACACACACACACACACACACACACACACACACACACACACACACACACACACACACACACACACACACACACACACACACACACACACACACACACAGAGAGGTATTTCTCCCTGCTTTCTAATTAGAGTATGGTGCTCTGAAAATAGATAATGTTGTTGGGTAATAACGGCATCCTAATCTCTTGTTAATAATGAAGGAGTTACACACACACACAGACACACATTTACATACACATGTGCATGTACATAAGATAAATGAATACAATCAAAACATCACCTGAATAATTCAACACTCTACACAACACACCAACACCGTAAATACAAGGCACAGACACACGTATATACACCAGTGACAAACAGACCCAATAAGACACTATTCTTTATTGAAAGTTCAGGGAAAGCTTGTTTTAAACAATATATGTGATCGACGTGATCAAGATACAAATTCATCCACTGCAGTCATACTGCGGACGGACTCAGCATGTGTAGCTGTGTGTGTATGGCAACACACGCACGCACATGAAAAAAAAGACCAGATGCAGGTGAATGGCTAGTATGAGTGCAAGAGAATGCGACAACAGGACCATAACAGCCAGAGGTGTTCAGGTGTTGCTAATGAAAAGAAAGTCCCAAACTAAAAGCAAAGTCAATTGAAATGGTAATACAATGAATGAAACCACTGTTGCCAAGAGCAGTGATTCACCCTCCCTGAATAAAGGAATAAATAGAACATGTGTCACAACACCACGCAAGAGACAAGGCAATAAAGTATCCCTCTTGTACTCACATGGCTCTGGCATTAAGGGAACGTTTTTACTAATTTAAAGGGATACGACAGGATCTAAAGGAATGTTGTTTCTAATTTAAAGTGAAACAATAGGATCTAAAAGGAATGTTGTTCCTCATTTAAAGTGATACAACAGGATCTAAAGGAATGTTATGATGGGAGTGCTGTTACTAATTTAAAGTATTACAACAGGATTTAAAAGTGTGAAATAACAATAGCTTATCACAGAGGGATGTATCCACTACACATACCGTGAGAGGAAAATGTAATCTTAGAAACTCTGTTTTTTTTGTCTGTTCTTCATAATTTCGGAAATACCATTTAAATCAGCTCTATCATCACCATAATACAAGTGTACAGAAATGAGTCTGCTTGGCTTGGGTCAATTTAATAATTTAATCTAATTTTTTGTCAAATCATATTGATGTTGTTTTTCTGGGTTTAACACACTGCTTTAAGTGTCTTTGGGTGTATCACAGGTCTTTTAAGTTTGTTTGGGTGTATGGTCTTTAGTTTGTTTGGGTGTAACACACAGGTCTTTAGTTTGTTTGGGTTCAAAACACAGGTCTGTAAGTTTGTTTGGGTGTCACACACAGGTCTTTAAGTTTGTTTGGGTATAACACAGGTCTTTAAGTTTGTTGGGGTGTAACACAGGTTTTTTGGGTGTAACACATAGGCCTTTAAATCTGTTTGGGTGTAACACACAGGTCTTTAAGTCTGTTTGGGTGTAACACACATGTCTTTATGTCTGTTTGGGTGTAACACACAGGTCTTTAGGTTTGTTTTGGTGTAACACACAGGTCTTTAAGTCTGTTTGGGTGTAACACACAGGTCTTTATGTCTGTTTGGGTGTAACACACAGGTCTTTAAGTCTGTTTGGGTGTAACACAGGTCTTTAAGTTTGTTTGGGTGTAACACACAGGTCTTTAAGTTAGTTTTGGTGTTACACACAGGTCTTTAAATTTGTTTGGGTATAACACACAGGTATTTAAGTCTGTTTGGGTGTAACACAGGTCTTTAAGTTTGTTTGGGTGTAACACACAGGTCTTTAAGTCTGTTTGGGTGTAACACAGGTCTTTAAGTCTGTTTGGGTGTAACACACAGGTCTTTAAGTCTGTTTGGGTGTAACACACATGTCTTTAAGTCTGTTTGGGTGTAACACACAGGTCTTTAAGTTTGTTTGGGTGTAACACACAGGTATTTTGGTTTGTTTGGGTGTAACACAAAGGTCTTTATGCTTGTTTGGGTATAACACAGGTCTTTGAGTTTGTTTGGGTGTAACACACATGTCTTTAAGTCTGTTTGGGTGTAACACACAGGTCTTTAAGTCTGTTTGGGTGTAACACACATGTCTTTAAGTCTGTTTGGGTGTAACACACAGGTCTTTAAGTTTGTTTGGGTGTAACACACAGGTATTTTGGTTTGTTTGGGTGTAACACAAAGGTCTTTATGCTTGTTTGGGTATAACACAGGTCTTTGAGTTTGTTTGGGTGCAACACACAGGTCCGACTTCAGGACCATGGACAGCACCCGCTGGAACAAAGTACTAATTTGTTCATTTGACTTAATGGTTGATTAATTGATCTAGTCCTTAGCTCACCTTTGGATCCTCACCAGGCCTCCTAAGCCTCTGGCCAAGCAGGCTCTGGTGGACTACAGAAAACAAAAAGCTGGAACGCAAAACTGCAGAAATACATAAGGATGTTTGATGATCGGTTGATTAGTTACTGGAAGTTTAGAACTGGAATTATCAATAATAAAAAGGAATATCCTAAACCTTCAACATTCTCATAAGCTCTTTAATACCTCTCCAGAAGGGGATGGGGGGACAGGAGGCTATCTACATATTATTATCTAGAATTAATCGACAAGTAATCCTTGTTGACCCTTGGATCAATGAATCCGACAGGAGGAGAGAGGGTTCAGGGAAGGGGGGTGACATAGAGAGAGAGAAAGAAAGGTCAATTGAAAGAGAGCGAACTGTAGAGACAGAGTGAGATAGGACTTAGGTGAGTGGGTGAGGAAAAGGGAAAGAGGGGAGTAGAGAAATAGAAAGAGAGAGGGCTGAGGGGATGGAGGACAGAAGGGATTGTAATTGTTTAGCGTTGCACTGTGTGCTGAAGCGTGTGTTCTGGTTTGTTTGCCGTATGAAAGGTTGTGATAGGTCTTAAACTCATCCTCACATATTCTGCTTTAGGAGCCAAGAGAGATTCAACTGATCCTTTCCGAAAACACCTTCTTCAAATACAAAGGTCAGCCTCGAAAAGAGGAGAGGAATAATGTCAACGCTTCTCGGCCCCTGCAACACTGTCCTATCCACCCTATACAGATTTCCACACCAAGGTCTGAAACACACAAGAGTTCTTGAAATGTTTTTTAAAAGCGCTCATATTGTTGGCCTACTGCGCCCCGTCAATTAGGCACCTTGTCTCCAGTGTCCAGTGCTACATGCCATTCACTCTCTCTTTCAACACACTTTTCTGTCTTGAGAACTCCCCCTTATTCAACGATGCACACGTGAGACAGGCCGTTAATGTGCTCTGCATGGGAATTGGCTTGAATTATTCATGTTTAAGACAGTTGGTAAACATAGGTTTGATGATGAACACGTTCTTAAACATCGTTCTAATTCTACACTCGCTCAACCGGCACACAAACACACTAAACTGGCTATTCATCCAGTGTTTGGCTAACCGCTAGGGCCACTGACTTGATGCACCTTGTGTTTTACTTTATCAATCCACCTCTTGTTCCCTCTCATACCAGGCAAGCTGGTTGACACACAGTAACTCTTTTTAGGTGTACTGTTCAACAATACCACAGAACTTAAGCTAGGAGGAGCAGGGATCGCAGTTGTGCGAAGATATATGCGTGCACACTTACGTGTTTGTAAGTGCGAGTGTGAGCCCATCTGTGTTTGTGCTATTAGACCAGATCGCAGTGGGATCCTTACTAGGCTACTAAAAGTGAGAAGTGTGCGACAGTACCAGAGCAGCAGGATCTATGGCTCTATGAAAATAGAGCAGCAAGCAGCTGCAGCGTCTCCACAGTTGGCTACCAGACCCATCCGGGACCCCATAAACCATCAGTCTCCCCACTACTGAGGGGCAACGGGATCCACCCCTCCATTAATCACCTTTCTGCTTCCTGGTTCAAAGGCCTCAGTGTTTAAACTGATTGGTCTGGGTTATGGGCACGGAGGACCTGTGCATGGCCTAGTTTAGAATGAGAGATGGTGTTAGCAGATAGGGAGGCGTATGGGTTGCTTTGCATTGGGATTCAGTTTGGGATGATCATGAAGCTGTTAAGGATTCAGACGCCAAGTGAACACCCTAAAGTAAGTAAATGCATCACAAAGAAACAAGGAACAGAAGATTGATTGTTGTTGTCAAATTTCCTTTGTGCTCTTAGATTTGTTTTGGATGCGTTGTCTTTTTACAAATAGATATAAACGTTCAAGCCATAGAACATAAACAATTTGTAATGGCCACGAGACAAAGGACCAGACATTGTGGGCTAATCTCTAAAGCACTAAGAAGAGCAAGTGTAAAACGGTGAAGATGCATGTGCCTTGTTAATATTTGATAAGGCAATTTCAACCGTTGCATCGGCTGGAATCTTGGGCAATAACATGTTAAATAAAGCAGAGAAGAACCTCTGCGTTGATTCAATTAAAAACAAATTGGGAATACAATATTGTTACAGAGCATTGTTGCTTCTGGCGATGGCCGAAATTAACCACCCATAGCTTTAACCAAGCATTCCCTCGCTATTAAATTGGGGAGCTTGTGGATGCTTAGTGCGACAACAAATACAATTTGAATTTTTTTTTCTTTTATGAAACAAAATAATAAGTAACTGTGTCTCTGAAGGAACACACCGTTTACTTGTTCACTCGCGCAAGACTAGATATGAGCTTCAACTAATTATGAAACGCTGCCATCTTACGATTTTCTCAAATAGTGAGTGATTCGTCTTTTCAAGTAACCAATGGCAAAGCTCCACAAGTGTCAGCCAATCACAATCCCCCTCAGCCGACCGGGAGGATAGCCAGCTGTCGCCGTGACAACGATATGAACAGAGCTACGACACACTGTAAGGCATCCACCTCTATCTTCCCATCAATCCATCCCTCAAGCTATATATCAATCCATCTATCTCTCCTTAAGCTACCCATCCATCCGTCACACCATTCATCGGTCAATCAATCCATCCATCTCCATAAGCCTGCTCTCTATGACCCTAGTCACATACATGTGCGTGTGTTTGTAAGTGTGTGTCTGTGCGTGGATGCGTGCGTGGATGCGTGCGTGCATGCGTCTAGCCTCTCACAACCACATACTTGAATGACATTAGGCCAACACTGTGACAGTGCCTGTATCTTCGCATGTGAGAAGCACCAGACCGAGGAAGGGATAAGGGAGGTCTCTGGAGGATGAAGACCCTAGGTCAGAGGTCATAGGACAGGTCAGGTGTACTCCATGATGGAGAGAACGAAGAAGGACAGGAATGGAAAGAGAGGATGAGAAGAGGAAGAGGTTAGGGTTCAGGAGAGGAAAGAGGGGAGAGGGCCTGATGAGGGGCAGGACCGGTTATGATTGGTAACCGTCATGGTAACAGAGGGGGTCCTCACTCTTTGTGTGTGTGTGTGTGAGAGAGTGTGTTTAGGTTAACTGTGCATGTGGTGTGTGTATTTGGTGTGTTGGTGACTGTGGATAAGGATTTGTACGTGTCCGTGTTTGTGTGTGTGTAGTGCATGTTATTAAGGTAAGACATAAATCTGTGTGTGTGTGTGTGTGTATTTGTGTTTGCATGCATGTGTGTTTATGCCTTATCGCCATTTGAATGTGCTAATGTATAGTTAAAACAAAAACACACATGTGCGCGTGGCTACAAACACACAAATTAATATTCATAGAGGGTGTTGTATTCTTAGAAATACAATACTCTCTAAGGAGTGTGTTCTTATAGAAATGCAAATTAACACTTGTAGAAATGCTAATTCACATTTTTCAGAACCACCTCTACAATGAGACAAATACATGCACAATGCACAAACACATGTGCACACATAAAAAATATGTCCACAACCATACAATATATTCACACAGGCACATAAACACACACAAACACACACACTCACACAAACAGACACCCATACAATTAATTGTAAAGTGCACACTACCTCTCCATTGTATAACATGACGATTTATGTAAGGGAGTTAGACACCCACACTCTGGAGATCCCAATACAGAGAGAACTATCTTTAGCAATAGGCCCCACTAACCATCCATATAACCATCCAACCATCCATCCACCTCCATCCATCCATCTTTCAATCTGACTATCTATCTATCCATTGGTCAGTTTGTCTATCTACCCATCCATCCATTAGTCCATCCATTCATCCGTCCATCTGTCCTCCTGTTCATAACACTTTGGTGTCCTCTTCTGTTCGCAGCCGGCTGTGGGTGACAGCCTGTTGTGTAAACTGTGACTCGGCTCCATCTTGCTCCATCTTTCCCTGTACGCTCACCTTCTGCTTAATGCCGCCAATACATGGGGGGGCTTTTAGTGTTGGCGTTGCCAGCATTGCCAATGTTTTCTATGGAGTTGAACCTCAACATCATACACTAGGGGCCTTCTGCTAAGCTAGCGTCCAGCACTATGCCGAGCGCTCATCATGATCTGATCGCTTTATGCTAGCTTCCGCTAGCTATTTATATCATATAAACATAATACGGTTATAATTTATGGCTATGAGTTTTACTGTTCTACGAGAGTAGGAGGGTGCTTTAGCCAAACCATAGGGTTTAGTACCGCTTAGCGCTCTTGTGAATGTGGGAGAGTGAATGGGAACTGAAGTGTACGACAGAAGTGAGTCAGGCACTTTGATATCAACCAAAGTGTTTCCGCAGCAACAAGAGACAAACGACTGTAAAAACAAAAATGGTGTAACATCGTCGGACGTAACAAAGGTTTCTCTTTGGTTCGTGAGGACATCAGCTAAGGAGAGTCAAGGGAATCAATGAATGACGAAAGATGAAAGATAAGAGACATGAACATATTATAGACTATAGAGGTCTTGATGTGCAGCCAGCTCTTCATGCGCATATATCCATGACTTATTGTTTGTGTTTACATATTGTTTTGTATGTTTAATCTTAAATGTGTGTGTGTGCGTGCGTGCGTGCGTGCGTGCGTGCGTACCTGCGTGAGTGCGTGTGTGTGTGTGTATGTGTGTGTGTGTGTGCTTAGAAAAGACAAAAGAGCTGATATCTGGAGATGAAAAGGTGAACAACAAAGTGCCGTAAACACTAAAGCATGAGACCGAAAGCGCGCGCGAGAGAGAGAGAGAGAATGAGAGGGAGCAAGAGAGAGATATTGATAATGAAAGGGAAAAGGGGAATAGGGGTTGAAAGGGGATTTGGGGAGCCGGTGTGAACCTGAGTTTGGGAGAAACATGAAGCGATAGGGTAACCACAAAGCAGGGAGAGAGGCAAGCTTTGAGGGAAGAAACATGAATGGCTCTTTAATGATGACAGGAAATTTGGATCTGCACAGCAATGTTTCCAATGGACACACACAAACACTCTCAACACACACAAATATGTTCTTAATGGTTATAAGACACAAACACACAAATTCACAGACACAATCTCTAAACAAACACACACTGACATACACCTTCTAAACCTACACAATACATGTAAACACGGGTTCTCAAAGCACAAACACACACACACACACACACACACACACACACACACACACACACACACACACACACACACACACACACACACACACACACACACACGTTCTAAAACACACACACAGACACACACACACACACACACACACAGAATATAAATTGTGGTTCCTGTGCTATTCAGAATAATAGCGTACAGGGCCTCCCACAGCTGTCTATAGACTGAAGCAACATCACCTCCAGAATAAGCCCTTCTAGAACTGCAAAAGGGCTGATAAAGAACACACTTCATCTCCACTCACAGGAGACAATGTATGGCTGTTTGGTAATATCATCGCTTTACAGCACATAACCGTTTCACCATTCAGTCATTTAGGCTTTCATCCTACGCAACGTACCTTGAATAGATTTTTGTATACATGATGTAATTTATGAGCAAGAGGGGGTCAGGAGTTATCTTTGTCACAGGTAGATGGCGGAAAATGTGGACCTTTCAGCTGTGGGGTTGAACACACTATCCTGTAATCCATGGATGATGAAAAATGATAAATGTATTCATTATAGATCTACAATGATTTAAAGTTCAGAAACTGTTTCGTCCATCTGAAAAAAAATGTAAGTAAATCTATTGAAACATATTGCTAGGATGATTTATTCAGCTTTATACCTGCATAGATTAAAATCTGAAATATAGTTTGAAACAGTCAAAACTAATTTAATTGTATTTCATGATACAGACCGGCTAGGAGCTAGGTCATTTTGTTGAGGAAAAGGCCACTGCCCATCAGAGGATAGAAAAAAGACAGGAAAAAAGTGAAAGGGGAGAGAGTGGCAGACAGAGAACGAGGGAGGGAGAGAGTGTGATCTCTCTATCTTTCACTGTCAGAGTCAATCAAGATGGAGAAGCACTAGAGACCATTCCACTACCCCCTCCCCTCTCGTTCCTAAATACATCAATGTTGCTCATAATCAAGAGATAAAGGCCCTTGCATATTCTTCTGCAGGGTGTCAGGTGTACCAGCTCTTAGTGGTACTAATGAACAGTGTCTATAGTGGTGTTGTTTGAACACCCCATTGTAGCATCGATAAGGAGCTAACACCAATAAGGGAGGAAGTGGACACAAAGACACATTTCAAGAAGAGAAAAATAACACCAACACAACTAGTTCTGAAATAAGCTAATTTGTATGCTATTAAACAGTGAACCTGGGCATTGGGCAAGGGTAGTGTTTGGTGGGTTTGGCTCAAACTCAAATGTTTGCAGCAGGCATCCTTGAGCAAGCTGGCCTGCCCCCGCCACCCCCCCTTAATATAAAGACTTGTCTGAATACACTGAGTTGTCTTCTAAATGACTAAACAGTGTTAATAGTTCAAACTATCCAGTCTTTGTATTTCCTGTTGTGTACTGATGGGGAACCGTTGTGATTGGTCCAATTTGTAGGAGCAGCAGCGGAGGTTTACGATTCATTTCTCCACACAGTGATTTCCCCTGCTCGTCTCCATGGTAAACGAGTGTGTGATGATTGGCTCGATGATGTGCTCGACGGGCTGAGCATAACATAAACACACGGTGCCGAAAGATTGGCTGCTGAACTCAGGGGAGATCTGGCTTTTAGAGAGAGAGAGAGAGAGAGGGAGGAGGAGACTTACTGGAGATGTGGCTTATAGAGATATAAGAGATACACATACTGTAGAGGTGGCTTATAGAGATATAAGAGATACACATACTGTAGAGGTGGCTCATAGAGATATAAGAGATACACATACTGTAGAGGTGGCTCATAGAGATATAAGAGATACACATACTGTAGAGGTGGCTCATAGAGATATAAGAGATACACATACTGTAGAGGTGGCTCATAGAGATATAAGAGATACACATACTGTAGAGGTGGCTCATAGAGATATAAGAGATACAGATAGTGTAGAGGTGTCTCATAGAGATATAAGAGATACAGATACTGTAGAGGTGGCTCATAGAGATATAAGAGATACAGATACTGTAGAGGTGGCTCATAGAGATATAAGAGATACAGATACTGTAGAGGTGTCTCATAGAGATATAAGAGATACACATACTGTAAAGGTGGCTTATAGAGATATAAGAGATACACATACTGTAGAGGTGGCTCATAGAGAATATAAAGAGATAACACATACTGTAGAGGTGGCTCATAGAGATATAAGAGATAACAATACTGTAGAGTGGCTCATAGAGATATAAGAGATACACATACTGTAGAGGTGGCTCATAGAGAGTATAGAGTACACATATGTAGATGGCTCATAGAGATATCAGAGATACAGAGAATGTAGCGGTGTCTCATAGAGATATAAGAGATACAGATACTGTAGAGGTGGCTCATAGAGATATAAGAGATACAGATACTGTAGAGGTGGCTCATAGAGATATAAGAGATACAGATACTGTAGAGGTGGCTCATAGAGATATAAGAGATAAACGACACGTACTAGAGATGTGGCTCATAGAGATATAAGAGATAAACGTACTACAGATGTGGCTCATAGAGTAATACCAATGCAGATTAGGCTCATAGAGTTAACCGTACTAGAGATGTGGCTTAAAGAGATATAATAGATAAACTGTCCTAGAGATGTGGCTAATAGAGATATAAGAGATAAACTGTACAACCGATGTGGCTCATAGAGATAAACGTCCTATAGATGTGGCTGATAGAGATATAGGAGATGAATCTACTAGAGATGTGGCTGATAGAGATAGAATAGACAAACCTACTGTGATTTGGAAATCTGGTTTATAGAGATGGAAAAGGTAATCCAAGATCTGGCTTATAGAGACACACAAGGTACACTTACTGGAAATCTGTTAAGAGTTAGAACTCAAGCAAGCCTATTAGAAGTTTTATGAAAACAATCACACACACACACACTGTAACACAGACACGCGCAATTGGGAAAACACACAGTCATATGCACTTAGAAACAGACTGGTGCTCACACACACAAACTCAATCACAGATGCACAAAGAAACCCACACTCAATCACAGCAACAGCATTGTGCGATGACCGCACGCACGCACGCACGCACACGCACGCACACGCACGCACGCACACGCACGCGCACACAGCGCACACCACACACGACACAGCACACGCACACACACACACACACACACGCACACACACACACACACACACACACACACACACACACACACACACACACACACACACACACCTCCATTGGGACAAAATGTACCTAAACAGCATTGTAAAACAACAGCATGAATGTTGTTATGTATTCATCTATTCCCATGATTGTCAACTCATTAATAATAAACAAGCAAATTCAAACTTAACGCTGTTTTATTTTGATTAATAGTCTCTAGATCTCCTGACTAATTGAAAACAAACTATAAATTTGTAACATGTAATTTAACTAAACCCTGCATATTCTGCCAAGGGATATCCTATATGTGAAACCTCTATCTCTATCTAGAAATAAAAAAAATCTAACCAATATTAATCTTTAAGAACTTTGATAAAACAAATGATATTGATTGCCCTGAAGGAAAGCAACAATGACAACAACTTTACATAAACACACTGCTGCTGTTTGTTTCCAGACGAGGACATTACTGATGCAAGACGAATACAATGCAATCGCACAACAAACACTGGATACAAAAAACCAAGGGGTTACAGCCAGTCACTTCTTTAAAAAAGACCAAAACCCATGAACAGACTCTACGCACAACTGCACAAAGCCAGGGTTGAACAGGGTGGGAAATCTGCCAGAAAACCATGGAAGGAACACAGAGGGAACAGCGTCGGTACCCCTCCACCAGGAAGCTGAGGTTTGACGGTTTAAATCTACATCTAAACACTACATTATGGTGTCGTCTGTCAACGGGTGAATGGTGTAAAATTCGCCTTTGTGAATTGTTGTGTTTATTCTTTTTACTCAGCCAACAAAATAATATAATAATAATAAAACATATAGACTACACTCTTGCGTAGTTTGTTGGCTGTGTCGACTAACAGACAAGAGGTTTTGGTTTTCATGCCCAATATCCACAGCCTAACCGTCAAGGCATAATCCTTACCTTGCTCTCTGATGACCTGCAGTTAAATTCTCTGGGAAAGATGATGGTCTTCCCCAAAAACGCTTCTTCTTGCTATCTGAAAAAAACTCTGCTCCAACCCCCAGCAACCGTTAAGAACCAAGATGAAACCAAGATAGAACCAAAATGGAACCAAGATGGAACCCAGATGGAACCAGATGGAACCAAGAAGGAACCAAGATGCAACCCAGATGGAATCCAGATGGAACCAAGATGGAACCAATATGGAACCCAGATGGAATCCAGAATTAGGTGAATTAGGCCCATCCGTGGTGGTCTTTTGAAATAAATACTCAGGGCATTTGCTTAAGATGTGCTTGCCAAAGGGCAGGAGTAGAGGACCATGGCATACTCTGCAGTTCTCTTGTGTAATTGGATATACAGTAGACTGTGAAGTGTGAAACTCAAAGCAGAAAATACATATTATATCTACCAACAGCCGGCAGTGCTTGGGTTTTGAAAAAGTAATAAGGAATCACTGTCTGTGAATAAAGAGCCACTTCTCCACAACGACACATGAATTTAATATTCTCTTCCTTCTAGCGACAAGGGGGGTGGTTTGTATTTGGCTTAGAGAGTAAATATTAATCCCTACCTGCTCACTCATCACATGGCCTGGATGTGTTTTTCGGTGTGCATGGAAGAGGATTCAGGCCACGGCCCTGGATGGTGCTGAATGTAATTAATACAACAAAGGGTGTTTGGTGGCTCCTTTTTTCTGCAGTGAGTGGCCTGGGGAGATTACCAGAGGGGTACTCACTCAGAACCAGCCTTTCCACACGATAAGTCTATGACACTGAATTGATTACTTGCGGTACGAACCGCCAAGTTGTCAGGAAAAGGTCTTGATTGACAATCAAGAATGACCAAACAGCGACCACACCTCCCTTTGCTTAGCGGACTACGAAAGAAAATAACAAACTACCTGTGGAGAGAATAACCCCATGGTTGTAAGAATAAGAATATATCTAATTTGTGTCACACCGGAGCCAAGTCTAAACTTCTGTGAGGGACAATACTGACAGCCAATGAAAAGCATGTCTACAGCTTCATGAATCAAAATCGATGTACCAGACGTTTAAGATGAGTCACATGGTGACTAAGTGGGAATGAATGGAAAGTCTGAGACTGCCTGAGGTAAAACCTAGGTACCCAAGTTTCAGAATGAAGCAACTTCTGATGCAACCTCTTCTTTCCGTGGGCGTGCATAAGGGAGTGTGTGTGTGTGTGTGTGTGTGTGTGTGTGTGTGTGTGTGTGTGTGTGTGTGTGTGTGTGTGTGTGTGTGTGTGTGTGTGTGTGTGTGTGTGTGTGTGTGTGTGTGTGTGTGTGTGTGTGGTGGTATGAACATCGGGTGCTAACCAACTTCCCTTAGTTAGGACACATATTCGAACCAACACGTAACACGGTGCAAAAAACACTTATTGTATTTTATGCCGTTGATCCATCGCTGTTAAATAAGTCATTTAAACCTGTTGGCGAGAACATTCTGTGATTTCAGTGGGCAGTCAAATCTTGTTTTGGTTCCACAAAACAATGTAATGATTACATTCTATTTCGGTGCCTTGGTAAGAAAAAAAAAACACATTCACTAACACAAAGACAAATCTTTTTTTGTTCAACATATCGTTGACCATCTGCTAGCGAGCGAGTCGAATGACGACACTGGCTGGTAAACCACATTGCCTTCTGCCTCACTATGCGTGGGTTAAAGATGCCTTGATCCAATATTAAATGAAGAGGGATATGAGAGAATATCCATCAATAGATGTAGTCCTAGTCCATAACAATATGACACTGTGTCTGCATTAGTCAGCCTGCATTATATACAATAGTCAGCCATATAGCCATAATCGGTTCTGTATTAAAAAATACAGTCAGCTCTGAATGAAACAAAACTTATTTCTGCATAAAAATAACAGTCTTGACAGACACAGTCAGTAATGCAAAGTAATTCAGTCAAACACAGTTCTTCATATATGAAACAAACAGTATGTGATACTGCATCAAAGGTATATAGTAGTACATTAATTAAATCCTGAGTGATAATATATTAATACACAACTTTCCAAATCAGCACGAACAGAACTCTGCTCAACCTGAAAGCACTTGTGATCAATGCAGCCAAATGAAAGGTCACAATGGAGGCCTTTATCCAGCAGAACAACGCAGCCGTGTGTCCACATTATTCAATTACTTAAAATGGAAACGTTTGATTGCTTTTACACGTCACTGAAGCATTCTATCTCAGATTGTTTCAAAGCTTGCAAGCGTGTGATCATTATATGGTAATCATTTAAATGCAATCCTTTAACGCTATCACTGCAGGCGTCCATCATTCTATAAAGTCCTGTATGTTGTCATGTTATATAAGTAATTGACGATGTGCTGAACGTCGATCACTCTGCAAAAAACACCCCACTAATTGCAATGTTTAAGCTGATAGACTGCTAGGCAGACGGATAGACAGATATAACACATCGAGAGGCCAATCTCATCATGACTACAGCTGAATGACAAACTCTAACACCGCAGGAGGTCAGGGTGTGTGTGTGTGCGTGTGTGTGGGAGACCCCTTAAATAGGATTGTCACCTGTACACGCTGTATTTGGCCAGTCAGAGGACCAGGAGGTGAAGAGGTCAACCTCCTCAATCTGTTCTGTGACACAGTCCTCTCCTGCACTCTCCTCTCCTCCCTCACTCTCTCCATCCTCTCTCTAACACTCCTCCAATCTGTAATCCGCCCCCATTCTCACCTCTCCACCCTCAGCCATCTCCCTCTGGTCTTGTGTCTTTGTATGTCATCCACGCTCTACCCACACTGTATCTCCTCACACCTCTCTGTATCTCTAAAGCTCCTCCCTCTCCATTCTTTTTTCTCCCCTCCCTCTTTCCTCTCCACCGCCTCTCCCTTGCTTCCCTCCCTCTCTCCCTACTCTCTCTCCCTTTCTCTGCCTGACAGCCTGTGCCAGGGATGCTTTGTGTGCGAGTACATGCATTCGTGTTTTACTTTGTGTGTGTGCGTGTGTGTGTTTTCCAGACACCTTGCACCCAGGGATTCTGTTTCAATACACCACACGCTGCCTCTCTCTGTGCTACAGTGACAGCAGTCTGGCTAATTAGAAAAACAGCAAAATCAAGTCCAACGCTGAATGGATTTTCCCTTTTGTCTATCCTCTCCCTGACGCCTGGTGCCAGAGGGAGGCTAGTCCTTGTCGCTCTGGCTTCTAATCCGTTATGCTTTTCACTTGGCAGATTCTGGTGCGTGATGACTAAAAATAAACACTTTTCTCTAGTTAACAAAGCTAACAAAGCTGAACCTGACTGAATTGTAACCCCTACATAAGGGACATGATAGTGTAGACATGGCTAGGATGTACAACTCCCAGCCCGAAGGTTCTGGGCTGGTCTCCCAGTGTCTGCAGTCTACCTGTAGGAACCAGGCCCTAGCTAAACCTTAAGAATGTGTCATTATGTGGTTCAGTGCAAGTCTTTTGGAGTAAAATGTCTGCTAAATCTTTAACTAACTAACAAAATTCTAACAGTCATTTAAATATCTACTTGTTATAACTTTAAGTGGCAGAAAAGCCAATGTACCAAAATCCGAAAATGTTGGACTTTGTTTTTATTATGTGCTTGCTTGTGAAATTAAACTGATGCCAATCTCTTCATAAAACATGACTTCAACTACTTGTAACAAATTTATGCTCAAAGTTTGAGTTGAAGACCGAGTTCAGTCGCATTAATTCGGTCTGTTCGTAATTTCCTTATGTTGCACAAACCTAAACGCTGAAACGCTTTACTGAACAAACATTGATCGTACAAATGGCTTTTAAGAGATGGTGAAAACTTTACACCGTTACTTTTCCCAGGGACAGATTTGACAGCAATACTGCCTTCTCAGCCAGTATGCTATTGCGCAAGCACGCAGGCGCGCTTGCTGCATGTCTGCTGTGCTTGTGCAATAGTCCCGTCACAAGCTCTCATTCCACAACGCACACGAGACAGATGCTGGTAGCGTGAAGCTGCCTCTGCATCTCAGAAATCGCTTCCGCAGGCCTTTTCCAAAGCCAGTCCTTGCGACAAAAAAAGCCAGTGGTAGAACGAGGTAACAAACGCTGTGACTGTTTACCTGTGTAAGGACATGGTTCCCTTTCAAAATATCGATAGAAAGGGCTTTAAAGAGATTTTCAAAACACTCGAATCCAGGTACGCATTACCTGCCCGCACACACTTCATCCAAATTGAGATGCCAAAACTAGACGGCAACGAGCAAGTGGAGAAAGAAATCCATACTATTAAACATTTGTGTATTTCAGAGATGGAAGTAACTTGAGAAAAAGAGTTTGAATTTTTTCTATGCAGTTTCAGAACCATTTATATCGAAACTAGAAGATACAATTAACATACTGTGATATAATGCCATTACCATCTATGCCTCAAATCATATGGTGATAAACATTTTAGTCCGTACCGTACAGCCCTACATGAGCTCCTTTGCTGTGGCTGTACGTGATGTAGGCCTACCAAGAAAACAGGGGGAAATAAAACGCAGGGGTGTTCAATTACCTGACTTGAATTCCAAAAGGACTGAGGCACACACACATACTGTGTGTGTGTGTGTGTGTGTGTGTGTGTGTGTGTGTGTGTGTGTGTGTGTGTGTGTGTGTGTGTGTGTGTGTGTGTGTGTGTGTGTGTGTGTGTGTGTGTGTGTGTGTGTGTGTGTGTGTGTGTGTGTGTGTGTGTGTGTGTGTGTGTTTATTTTTGTGAGAATGTGTATATGCGTATATAAGTATGCTCATGTGTGTGTGTTTGCGTGTGTATATACTGTATATGTGTGTGTTTGAAGAGCAGGGCAGTGAAAGAGGTCTGACGTGGCCTACAGGAGTTCCCCATGAGTCTTTGTATAGTCTAATCCCATTTAGCGCGATGCTAAATGCTAAATACAGAGCGTGTGATGAGGGTGTTAGGAGGAGATGTGCTACCACTGAGCTGGGCGTGGAAAATGTTACACACGCTGCCAAAGATAACTAGATAGACGCTGCAGGCAGACGAGAGACAAGACGAGTTGGTGGTTTGAGTACCAATACAGGTACGAGGGTGGGGGGAAAAAGAGAGAGAAAAGACAAATGAAAAGGATAGATATAGGTTTGAAATATTTGTTGTTGATTTCGGCAGCAACATTTTTGGCAAACAGAGGTTAATACACAGTATATCATTGCATAAGCCCAACAAGCATTCTGTTATTAATATAGAAATAGGTGCTGTAAAGATGTGTCATCATAGATTAATATTAGGCTATGGCCAGAGATTATATTGTGGTGGGGATAAATGTGTTTTCTTGACATTACCGGCTTCATCATATTCAAGCAAAGTACAATACATTGTATGAATATAGTTGTAAATCATAGGGTTGTTCTTGGTGACAGCAGGGGAAAATGGGTAAACACACACTGCGATGTAACTGTACATGAGATTGTTTGTTTGTGTGTATTGGTTTGTACATCACTGTGTGTTAGTGTGTGTGTGCTAGTGTGTGTGTGTGTGTGTGTGTGTGTGTGTGTGTGTGTGTGTGTGTGTGTGTGTGTGTGTGTGTGTGTGTGTGTGTGTGTGTGTGTGTGTGTGTGTGTGTGTGTGTGTGTGTGTGTGTGTGTGTGCACACGTTCGAACCAGAATCCTTAAAAAGTAGTCTGATGTGGGTGTTAAGCATGTGTCAGAAAGGTCCAACATGTTTGTTTTTTAGACTATAATAAGAATAGTTATGTGGGAGTTTGGGAAGGGGATGATAATTAGAGCTTTCTAAACAGGATTATCTCACTGACCGTGAATGAGCCAGATTTGATTATGTATCTCCACTCCTATTCATCCGACTGCCGGCCTCACTTTGTAAGTACTGTGTAAGTACTACTGACATGCACCTGTAGAAGGACACATACACACACCTGTACACACACACACACACACACACACACACAAATACAGAGCACCTTGAGAGCAGCATTAGACCATTAAACATGGGACATGATTTCGTTCCCCTGCAGTCGAAGGAGACAGGGAGGAAGGGAGGAGCTGAAGGAGAGGGAGGAGGAGGAGGATGTGGAGTAGGAGATGGAGGAGTAGGAATATGGGTAAGGGAGGAGGTGGAGGAAAGAACCGAGGGAGGGCATAGAAGGACGAGGTGAGGGAGGAAGCTGAGCGAAGAGAAGAGAGGATGAGGAGGGAAGGACGAGGGAGGATTAGGCGTCGGGGAATGAGGAATGCATTGAGGAGGTGGAGGAGGGATTCTATGGGCGTGTTACTCCAAGTAGTAGGAGGGCCCCCATCTGAGTGTCCTCTCAGCTCAACCAGGAGCTAACACATAATTATTCACTAACAGTGTTTAGACGGGGAGAGAGTGGAAGATAATACAGCGAGAGGAATCGAAAAGGAGTGTGGAAGTGTGGCGAAAGTTGAGAGAGAGTGAGAGATTACCAAAATCTATGTCATTTTAATTGTCTCCATCCCACTACTGCTCCAGTCATCAAGATAAACACCACCACAAGACCAGCAGGGGGGCTGGGGAGGACACACACACACACATCGCGGGGGGGAGGGTAAAGACAGAGGAATAAAATTGCATCAGAAGAAGAGTGTTTCAAAGGGAGGAACGTTAGTGTGCTTAGGAAGAGATGCTGTACTGTTTACCCCCCAAGGGACGTCTTTACTTCATCTTTCCGTTCTCATCCTTCTGTCACTCTCTACCAATTAGCATGTGGAACACACACACACCAAATGTTCACACACATACACACACATACACACACACAGACACACGCAAAAGCCCACATACAAGGCACACACACACTGTTTGGTTTTAGTAGAGGTGAATCCTGAACGTATGCCAGGGTGTAGTTTTGCTACATTTACAGTTTTTGTATAGTCTTCTATCTTTCAAATACACCTTCTCTAATGTTGTGCATAAGTTCCTAACTCAGAATCAAAAGTAAGCCATAATTGGACAAGACCCAAGGTCTTTACTCTGTGTGTGTGTGTGTGTGTGTGTGTGTGTGTGTGTGTGTGTGTGTGTGTGTGTGTGTGTGTGTGTGTGTGTGTGTGTGTGTGTGTGTGTGTGTGTGTGTGTGTGTGTGTGTGTGTGTGTGTGTGTGTGTGTGTGTGTGTGTGTGTGTGTGTGTAGCCCAAGGATCACTATGGTAATGAAGGGGGCATGAGGAAGTTGTGTATGAAGGGATGGCAGAGGGAGATGACAAAACCCACACCTTTGGGTATGACCTTTGGGTATGTGCATGCATAAGGTATTATTTAAAAACATGTATTCCTGGTTATGGTCCAGAACTACCAACTCATCCAGATGGAACAAACTCCACCAAGGGGGTTCTTAACTCTCACCTATGTGCGTGTACGTTTGGGTGGAAACGTTGAAACCTTATTGAGTCATGTGAGCCTTGAAGTGATTGAGGTTCTTGTTTTTTTTTGGGAGCTTGTTGACAGAAATGGTGCCAAGCTCTCACAGTGACACACACTCTATCCATGCCAGGGATTTCAAGGTCAGGTGTGAAGGTATACCCTGGAGTAGACCGTGACTGCTTTGTCTCATCGCATATTCTGGTGTGTTTGCTGACAACACACACTACAGCATCTTCTATTCGGTAAAGAAGTAGCTTTGATCCCAAACCATTTCAGAAACAGGTTATTAAGGAGCATGTAGGGAGGGCATCTTGCCCAAGTTTTCCCCTTTTTTTTTATAAGATGGAACATGTAGCAATGTCCGTTGCTACACGCTACCTAGCTGCCTGCCTCACTCCGCCTCAGGTTGCTTTACTTGGCTCTTCCAACCCCAGCATTTTTTCTAGCAAAAGATGTGTCATCTTTTTGGGCCATCACCAGTTTGCACCCCTGTAAGTGTTGTGTCCCTGCAAGTCACCTTGGATAAAGGCCTCTGCCAAATGTAGTATAATTTTAGTTCACTATAGCTCAGCCATACAAACCCCAATCTTCTCCGTCCTCCTGTCTTTTCTCATCTTGGCATGTGGGTGTAGAGTCTGTGCATCATGTCATCTCATCAACGTTCACTTTTGTTTACAAGGGAAACGTAAGTAAATAAGGACAAATTCATAAATTGGATGACATAAATGATGGTGCCAGAATCAAACCAAATAAAACTCGGTCCCCTGAGGTTGACATATGTTAATTTCTTAAGTTAATATCGATCTTAAATACACACACACACACACACACACACACACACACACACACACACACACACACACACACACACACACACACACACACACACACACACACACACACACACACACACACACACACACACACACACACTGCTGTAAGCTAATCCTGCGCAAGGTAAGAGAATATTGATCTTCTCACAAACACAAAGCAACCTACGGGTCAACAAGCAATCCCCAGACAAACCTGATCACGTTTCCCACAAGCTAATGTTTACATACTGGTAGGTATACAGATACACACTAGCTTCATGTCTAGGAGCCTACCCCCACCACCCACAGCTCCGCCCCCTTTACCACCATCAGCATCACCAAATCCCCCCCCCCCAATCAGGTTTGTGTTTGTTCATTAAATGGATGAGTGAATGAGTGAAACCAAGACGAGGATGGAGAGGATGACCTTGAGATAATCTGCTAGATTCTCCAGCATCTCTCTCTACTTCTACATCTCTATCTCTCGCTCTCAATCAGCTAAAGATAGCTATAAGTCACATCGACCCTGGTATGTCTTTGCGAAACCTTGCGATGGTTGATGATGTTTTGAGAAAGCAGTGCAATTAAACACATTATATATTCATCTTGTAAAATCCATATGATCCAAATACACGTTAGTCACACACAAACACACATATACCCCTCAGTGCTGTCTGTTTAGTTAAGCAGCTGCTGCCACTTAAAAGTTTTTCAACATAAAAAGGGCACAGGAAGCACATCATTACACTTGGTTCATCATTTATTCAGGCAGTTCCTAGTGATGAAATCTTTGAGATGCCCCAAGTGGAAGAGAGTTCAGACTCGACTTTGTCAATACATTCTGCTGCCACCAAAGGACTTGTTTTGGGAGCACACACAATGTGCCCACAAAATGATAGTGAGTGTAAGGTAGATGTCTGCTTCTCTTTTACCGGTACACATAATGTATTGCATTCAAAATACTTATAGCAGAATTTATTTTAAAGGGGAACTCTCTCCCTTGGGATTTTACTAATTTCATAGAACTGCTTCATATTTTGTTTTCAAGTTGTGGTCTCAACTGCATTCGCAAAATGATGTGATTAAACTTTTGTGTTAATCTTTCAAGGAAATGGAGTTGACGCCACAGACAACCTTTTTCCCCCGGCACATTTGAAGTGGTCCTCCCTTATGTTATCAAAAAAATGGAGCATGATGGTTCTCCTTTAATGGATTGGGTTGGATATTTCCAACCTTTGGCCCCAGGTTAGGACAAAAGGCTTTGAGCATTTTTGTTCAAGTGATCAGTAGGCACTCTCTGCTACTACGCAGGTGTGAATGTGTGTTGAACAGATTCAGCAGAATCTGAACCTCAAGCAAATAACAGGGCATGTAATCAGAAAACTCACCATTCCTGAATAAATAAGGCTTACCGGTACATGTTTAGTACCCAAATTCGAATTTGAAAATAATTTGATTAAAGATGCAAGATACTAGTAGTATGTTTTTCAATTATTATAACCAGCCTCTTTAGCTCAATAGGCATAAGTCAGTTGGCAAGCCAGGCAGCCAGTCGGTGAGCCAGTAAGTTAGCCAAACAGTCTAGCCAGTCAGCTAGCAAGCCAGCCAACCAACCAGCCCATTTTTTGGTTTGGAAGGTTTTAACATGATGTCACAGATATTCCAAGTGGCCATTTTGAGTACTAAAAATTGTGATCAAGGAGGTTGATAGCCGATGGATTTGCAGTAGAAATTAAAATTGTAGCGTCAAAATATTGAAGAACACAAACCATGTTTGTCAACTTCTGTTGACAAACATTTATGCACACTGAGAAGAGAAACAGCGGGCTGACATATGCATAATGCGCAGTGATGCTTTATTTAGTAGGCCTACAGCAAAACAGTTTAGAAAGCCTTTAGTTTGTTTTAATTACTAAAATGTTATACATTAACAACATGCATAAACCTGTCAGTTAAAACAAGGCTACTTCATTAGTAATGATTATTATAGCTTAATATGATGTATGTAATGGCTGCTGTTAACAGACTTTAGTTGATTAATGTGAACGATTACATGGAAAACTTAAAGACTATTTCCTATTTTGTAGCATGCAGCCAACAACTTTACGTTATAACTCCTTCGAAGCACATGCAGAAAAAAATTATTAGGTTTCAGGTGGATTTGGTAAGAAGCCTTCAAATAAACCAGTCGAAAGAAAAACACTCCTGCATTAAGGGAGTTATAATGTATGATTGCAATAGAAGTGCGTGACTTTGATTTCAACTGTACACCATCTATGCAGCGCATGAATGGATTAACACAGACCTTAGCTGCAGTTATATTATGTTTTAATACTCTAACAACCCTATCCATCACATCCCTACAAGAAACAAAGTGAGAGAGCTTCATGACAAACTTCAGTAATGTAACTACTCATGGAACGGCCCTGGTAAGTGCCATGCAAGAAATAATCAAATACTATCCCTTTTTACATGAACTAAGTTATGGATCAACTGATTTACTCGTTGACGTTTGCTATCGCATTCAAGTTAGACATACAAGACTCAACATTATCTTATGTTTATTAACAGCTATACCTTTTACATGTAAAAAAAATAAACTTATACAAGGCGACTGATGTTACGGTTGCAATATTTGAGCTTGCTAGCACAAATAGGTTCCAGTTCCACTTGCACTGACATACATCAAGCTACGATTACATGAACAAACTGTTATCTTGTTAACTGTATATCCCTGCCACAAAGTGCATTATTCTGGCATTTTCAGCATAACCTAGGTGCCTAGGTTTGCAACTTCAGTGTCGGGGAATGGGATGTTGACTGCATCTTCACAATAGCCCCTGCCTTACCTTTGACTTTACCTCTGCTCACTAACCGGAGCTGTTTCACTCTGCACATGCGTTCCTCTGGTTGCCTCTGTCATGTATTGATAGTATACAAGTAGGAATGTATGTATGGAGAGGGACTCCCGGAGGAGTTGGTTAAATAAAATAAAAACAAGGCACAACCCTGGGGTTTCTTGCCTGTTCAATCAATACTATTCATTAAAATATCCTGTTACATGGTGTCAGAAGTACTGAATCCCGTCACAGGTGACATCGGAGGTCCTGCAGAAAGTCCCCATCAGTGATGGCTATGCAGCACAGTAGCCTTCGCTGTTTGACTTGTGATGCGTCAATGATCAGATATTGCTGTGGGCGGGACACTGCGTACGACCACAAGAGTTGTGACTGCAGACAGACAGGGGTGGCTGCATCAGATCCAAAGCAGCAAAATAAATAATTTATTAATATATCTGCAATTGGATAAAATAATAAATAGATTCCGATAACTGTAAACATTTAGAATTTTGGATCCGATAATTGGCCAGGATCCATTAAGAACCAGGAATGGGCTTTCTAGGGGTCCACCCATAGGTGTAATGGGTGGACACTTAGCGAGGGGAACTTCTTTTATTTACTAAAGATCTGATTATTTTAACATTCCAATTACATAAGTATGTTGGACACCACCATCTTATCACTGAGTAACCATGACCTCAGATGATGAAAGTGTTGGCAAGTGAAAATGTCCCATTACTTTATCTTTGAACAGCTTTCAGTGAAACCTCTCTCTGATAGTACATGAGATCAAATAAAAAACCCTAAGAATTCAAATCCAAACTGGAGCTTCTTCCTTCATCCTGTGTTGGGTATCTTTGTGCTCTATTAAAAGTAGAGCATTCTCTGCTTAGAGGAACGATCTACTAATTTTTAATTACAAAACGTTCAAACATGAATGAGGAGGAAATGGAAATATTTTTTTCACTGATGTATTTGATTTCATATAGCCCCTATTCTCGCCTCTCTCCACCGGCTACCAATAACTGCCAGATCAGATTTTTAAGGCTCTACCGCTAACCTATAAAGCCTTGCATGGATCAGCACCATCCTACCCAAATGACCATATCATTCCTAGACCTTCTCAGCCCCTCTGGTCGTCGGGAGCCTGCCTTCTTTCTTTACCAAAGGTTGAAAAGAAATCAGCAGGAGAGTGAGTGTTTGCCTATCGAGTGCCTATCTATGGAATAGTATGCTTCCTGTTATCAGGGAAGCTGACTCGGTCGAGCCATTCGAAGCAAAGTTGAAAATGTACCTATACAGTCTTGCATTTGGAACATAGTTTGCCAAAACAAGGCTGATGTCGGGAATGATACCAAATAAATACGTGGTTGATGTTTCTCAGTGTTTGTCTGATCATGATAATGTTTCTGTTTCTGATTGCCTTGATGCGTGTTGCTCGTGATTGTTTGTGCTGCTACTAAATTAGCAGCTGTCTAGATTTCCAGCATCCACTGTTCCCTCCTAATTCGTCTCTTGTAGCATGTTGCTGTGACTGCGACTGGATGCCTGGACTCTCCTTATGATTAACCGGCCAGCACCAAATCACTGATTTAAAATGTTTTGCCTATACATATGGATGAATGTATTTATGTCAATTATGGAACTCATTGCCGTTTTTTCTTGCCCTTGGACACCCCCCCCCCCCCCCCCCTAGGGTCAGGGGGCGTCATAAATATTTGGCCGGTTAAGCCCTTTGAGACTGTACCGGTGATTAAGGATAAATAAAATTGAATTTAAGTAGTAGAGGCTGATTGAAGCGGTCAGCGAAAAAGGTCTCGAAAAATCTACGCAATGACGCACGCGTACGCGAGGATGCATGTGCGCGGCAACGGTTTACAACGGGCGTCTCTACATGTGCGAAGCTATACATGTACACACGCGCACACACGCGCACACACGCACACACACACACACACACACACACACACACACACACACACACACACACACACACACACACACGCACGCACGCACACACACACGCACGCACACGCACGCACGCACGCACACACACGCACACACACACGCACTCACACACACACTCACAACGAAAACACCTGGTCCTAGACATTCCCACACACACACACACACAACACGACACACACACACACACACACACACAGCACACACACACACACACACACACACACACACGCACCACGCACACGCACACACACGCACGCACGCACACACGCACGCACGCACACCACACACACACGCACTCACACACACACTCACAACGAAAACACCTGGTCCTAGATCTATTTTCCTTTGACCCGTTTGAATACGCAGTCTCAAAGGGCATATTTTTATGTTTAGGCCTGGTAATTGTTTTCGGAGATGGATCGAGCGACAGGTATACGCGCCCGCCCCCGGACCTGGTGACCACAAGTCACGGGGAGAATCACTCTATATATCTCCAAACTGGCAGCAGCTACCGCAACTGCTTCTATGCGCACAATGTTTTTAAATGAATGTGGCCTATTTAAAATAATTTGAAAGACTAAAAATGCATCAAATGACACTTTACAATCGCATTGAAAAAAATCTGTTTCAGTGTAGCATACAAGAAGACTGCACATTAGTAGGCTATGAGTGATTTAACCACTTAAGAAAGAACGTCTTCTATAATGTGGTAAATTAACCTTTTAATAGCGCAGAAACAAGACAATACGCCACAAAGTCCTGTTTTTCCGTCCAAACTTAAAGGCGTAGGCTACACTGGACGAGGTGTTTCATAACTTGCACTGCACAAATGTCAAATAGTCGCTCATATGCAACAAAACAAATAGTCCTAGTGTAAAATAATGTGTATTTATTTACCTTTTCTGTCATCAAACAACAGTGGGTCTGAATGGTTTGCCAGAAGAAGAGCGGCTAGTTATCCAAGCGAGACCTGTGGGAAACCTTCCTCTACTCCGACGCCTCGTATGTTTCCTTTAAAGTCTGGCTCCTGAGCGGCTTCTTCTCCTCGAACCCGAACATATCCAGAGAAGGGAGACCTGCCGCGTCAGAGCAGCCGAGGTGTGCGGGTCGGGAGCGAGCGGAGAGCAGCCATAACATATCTCACCGAAATAGGATAATAGCGTGTCACGCGGCCGCGGAAACCGAATGATAATTGAACACCTGTGCGCTTCAAACACGCCGCCGAATCAAAGCGCTCGCGGTGTCCGTCTGACGGTAGCCCTGGCAACTCCCGGGGCTGGTGGTGTGCGCGCGAGCCCAGGCGAAGGAATCCACGTGTGTCGTCTTTTATCTGTCGACGGTCTTTTACTCTTGTTTTCTTTCGTGGGAGAAAAAAAAATTAGGAAAACGGTGATAAATCCAAGTGGACGGTAGGGAATAGCTCCAGAGGAGGGTTTTCCTCTCTCACCGGTTGATCGGCCGTGCCAGGTGAGAGGAGGTGAGAGGCTCCGGGAACCCCGATCGATATGGAGGATGGGAGAATGTCAGGATCCTTTTGGAGGCTTTACTAATCAATCATCAGTGGGGAGACGGTGCTGCTGGCCCCTCGTAGGTCTCCGTGACCTGTCCAAATGTCCCCGAGGTGGCTGAAGCCCCAGCACGGTGCAGCCTGATCCAACCCCGCTACTCACTTAACAACTGTGTCTATTGAAATTCACCATTCACGTCAGTTGAACCCTCAAACGTTAGATGAGAGCGTTGTTTTGTAATGCTTTCTTAAGTAGGCCTATGTATAATCATTAAAAGCCCTCGCTCTCCTTGGTAATTAATTAAACTCGAGTCTCGAGTTTGATTAAATAATAGAAAAACTAAATCAAAGACATGCCATCGGACGGTCAGAGACGCGCCTCTCACATCCTACCAGCCTGTTGAGTCGACAACTCGGTTATTAAAACATCGATGTGTGTGTGTGTGTGTGTGTGTGTGTGTGTGTGTGTGTGTGTGTGTGTGTGTGTGTGTGTGTGTGTGTGTGTGTGTGTGTGTGTGTGTGTGTGTGTGTGTGTGTGTGTGTGTGTGTGTGTGTGTGTGTGTGTGTGTGTGTGTGTGTGTGTGTGTGTGTGTGTGGCCTGGTGTCTTCCCAGCTCTAACGTATCACGGGAACAATAAACTTTCCATTTGCAAGAAGCGAAATTGTAAAGTGAACCGCTGGGATCTTTTCCAGGGAGCCACCAGCACCACCTCCACCAGCGCTTCACCGCGTTATCAGGCGAGTCGTGCGCCTCCCAGTTGGCAGGCAAGCCGCCGGTCTCCAGTGCAGACAGGGGGGACTACTTCTGAGATCCCCGTGGAGGAAATAATCATCTGGAGCTATCATCACTTGGATGGCTTTCCCTTGTGCTTTGGTTGGCAGCCGCTAGTGTTTTTATCCCCTGAAAGCCGTCGAACCGTGCATAGGAAGGAGAAATGTGATTTAAAACGGAATGGGATAGAAATGCTTTTTTTCTAACGTGATGAAGCTATTATTTCTCTCCTTGAATGATACAGGTGGGAAGATAAACGGAAAACCACACAGGTTGGAGGAATGTGAGTTGAGACGAAGATACTGGAAATAAAAGCAAACTGTAGAATCGGCCAAACACAAAAGGACATTAAATACAGGCCTATTTCTGAGGGGACCAAACACAGAAAGAGGGGACGTTTTTGTTAACTCTAAAATGCCGCTTAGCAGTGTTTAAATTCATTAATTTATTGCTCATTTCTTTTCTGTGGTCGATTCTAAGATCGCTTTTAAACACATTTGGCTAAACTTTGTCTAGTTAAGCCTTTTGATATAGGCCTAATTGAGTTCTCAAGGAAAATGGATGAGAGCCCTCGTCCAGTGCATCGATCAGCAGCACAAACAAAGACATCGGAAGGTAGTCTGCTATGGCAGCCTACCGGCCATTGGCTACGGTGGTTTAACCTCTCACCTTTTTCACAACAGAGAAACAAATCAATCATGTTTTGATTAAAAACTCAAAAAAATCTGAAAAAATAAAAGCTTTCCGCTGCCCTTTTTTTTATAAGTGAGAACTCTGTTCAACAAAGTATTACACACTTTTTAGTAAATCTGTCGTTTATGGTGAGTTATTTCAAATATAAACTTTGCGTACTAACATGATGCTGTAATGACGTTGACCAGTCGGCACAATTTCCACAAATGCAATTGTGCTAAGTTGACACCTTCGTAGCAGTATAAAAGGGTACAGCTTCAATGCAAATTTAGTTGGGGTAAACCGATTTATTTAAAAATAGAAATATACAAATATAATGAAGATAGAGATGATTAGACTATTCGTTCCTGTGGAGAGATTCAGTTGTAACAGCAGCCCACATTCCCAAACACAATATCAACGTGAAAAGGTCATGATAAAAATATGAACATTAAGACACAATATGAATAAAGTAACAACAATTCAAAGAGCCAATTCACACTGCTCAGGGAACATGCACACTCACACACACACACACACACTGACTGACACAGCTCTGGAAAAGGGGGTCTGTATCCACCGATGCCTGAGGGGCTGGTCCAGTGTTGTGTTGAACCCACACCTGTCATGTTTAATCAGTCTGCCAATTCACTGTGTGTGTGTGTGTGTGTGTGTGTGTGTGTGTGTGTGTGTGTGTGTGTGTGTGTGTGTGTGTGTGTGTGTGTGTGTGTGTGTGTGTGTGTGTGTGTGTGTGTGTGTGTGTGTGTGTGTGTGTGTGTGTGTGTGTGTGTGTGTGTGTGTGTGTGTGTGTGTGTGTGTGTGTGTGTGTGTGTGTGTGTGTGTGTGTGTGTGTCTGTGCGTGCGTGTGTGTATGTGTGTGACTGTGTGTGTGTGTGTCTGTGCGTGCGTGCGTGTGTGTGAATGGATGTGACATGCTGTTGACATGGGAACTCCCAGGATGTTGGATGCAGTCTATAGGTGGAAGCCACTATTCCCACGTGAACTGCAACAACCTTATTTGACGGACAGACATCCATTTTATTTACTAAGCTTATTGTGTCCATTAATATCGCAAAGAGCTTTCCATGTTGAGTACTAATTTGAAAATCAAACATGAAATGTTTTTGAATTTATTAAAAAACACAATTTAAATATATATTGAAAAAAATAGTATCAACAAGTGACTAGGAATATAAACAGCAAGTCATTATCCAGGTAAGAAAGGGAAGCGGTTTAGTTTGTGTTTCATTTCTGACTTCTTCAACATTTGCACATTTGTGTCATGATGAATGAGTTGGAGTTGGAGTATCAATTAGCTAAGGGAGAGAAAGAGAGAGAGAGAGAGAGAGAGAGAGAGAGAGAGAGAGAGAGAGAGAGAGAGAGAGAGAGAGAGAGAGAGAGAGAGAGAGAGAGAGAGAGAGAGAGAGAGGAGAGAGAGAGGAGAGGAGAGAGGAGAGAGAGAGAGAGAGAGAGAGAGAAGGGAAGAGAGAGAGAGAGAGAGAGAGAGAGAGAGAGAGAGAGAGAGAGAGAGAGAGAGAGAGAGAACATGAAATACCTGTTCATGTGCATGTGTTCTTGTGTGTGTGTGTGTGTGTGTGTGTGTGTGTGTGTGTGTGTGTGTGTGTGTGTGTGTGTGTGTTGTGTGTGTGTGTGTGTGTGTGTGTGTGTGTGTGTGTGTGTGTGTGTGTGTGTGTGTGTGTGTGTGTGTGTGTGTGTGTGTGTGTGTGTGTGTGTGTGTGTGTGTGTGTGTTTGTGTGTGTGTCTGTGTGTGGGGGGGTGACAGAGAGCAAGAAAGAGAGCACAAGGGAAAGTAAGACAGTAATATAATGTGTGTGGGTGTGAAGAGAGATAGAACATGTGTTTATGTGTGTGGGTGTGAATAAGAGAGAGAGAGAGAGAGAGCGAGAGAGAGAGAGAGAGAGAGAGAGAGAGAGAGAGAGAGAGAGAGAGAGAGAGAGAGAGAGAGAGAGAGAGAGAGAGAGAGAGAGAGAGAGAGAGAGAGAGAGAGAGAGAGAGAGAGAGAGAGAGAGAGAGAGAGAGAGAGAGAGAGAGAGAATGTGTGTGAGTGTAGTGTGTGTGTGTGTGTGTGTGTGTGGTGTGTGTGTGTGTGTGTGTGTGTGTGTGTGTGTGTGTGTGTGTGTGTGTGTGTGTGTGTGGTGTGTGTGTGTGTGTGTTGTGTGTGTGTTGTGTGTGTGTGTGTGTGTGTGTGTGTGTGTGTGTGTGTGTATGTGTGTGTATGCGTGCGTGCGTGTGTGTGTGTGTGTGTGTGTGTGTATGTGTGTGCATGCGTGCGTACGTGTGTGTGTGTGTGTGTGTGTGTGTGTGTGTGTGTGTGTGTGTGTGTGTAAGCGAGGGAGAGAGACTCTTTGGAGTGGTATTAATGGAGAAAGGAAACGGTTGTAATGAGTCATGCATTAGGTGACCTTTTACATTCCCCCACTGGATGCTTTCTCACACTATTCATTTGGAAACTGTACCTGCCAGAAATAACTACTGCACATTTATATGATTTTCTTTATTGAATAGCTATCCAGGCCCTTCATAAGTTAACGCTTAGTTGCATTGAATACAGACAGAGGTAAGATTCACCAATCAACCTAAAATGATTATGAAGAATTTCACACATTATTACTAGAATATATTATTAGCAATCTCCGCAATTAGTAAATGAAAGCAGACATCAGATATAAAACCATTGCACGCACACAGGCTAATAAAATATAGGAAAATGCAATTGAAATGGAGCTAAATCTCAAACTTCTCCCATTATGTGGCATAATGAATCAATAATATGGCGAATCATAGAAAGTACAAAACTATATTATAAAGTTAAACAGGGACAACTTTTAAAATTGTTCACTGGTCTCGCTGTAACCTCTCTCAGGACTATGTATTGAACCCTATAACATTTCACGGCACACTGGCTGGAAGCCAATGCAAAAGCATCTTGACGCGTCTGAAGAAACGCTCAAATACCCACTGGTATTATTCGCTCAAACCGTTGAACCGTTGGAAAAACAATCCAGCGGGTCTGGAGTATTTATCAGACACTGTGCGCCGATTGTTTCACCCAGAGGACTAAGCCAATGTTCCCCACCACACCCTGACAAACGTTGGCTGCGCCCGGCTCCAGTGGACCATTAGTCTGGTGAAAATCGGTCTGTTTCTGCTCGGCTGAGCCAGTGCTTTCAGGGGCCGCCACCTTGACCTTGAGCTAGCGTAACATTGTGAACCGTGAACTGAGCTTACTGACACATGGACCCCTACGGCGATGTCAATAGGGAATAGCGTATTACCTATTTCTGTTTTGGAGGGGAATGGAAACTAAATAATAAACAGACAATTACCACAACCATCGTAGCCGCCCGACACATTGAAGACTTGAACTGATTTATTTTTATGTCTTCAGATTGTTTATTTGTTTCTTTGGGTGCTCAAAGCATTGATACTACCTTTATATACCTTCATACTACCTTTATACTCTTATTAATTAACATGAACAATTAAGCTCCGTTATCCATCCACAATAATAACACTACACAGGCAATACAACTCATAAATATTAAAAAACAAATAAATTATCGATTTTAATGATTTCAGTAGGAAGAGGAAGTGTCAGAAATAGATCTTATTAATATTCATACAATATATTTTTTGACAAACTCAGTCCTGATAATAGAGGTTCTAGCAGCAAGCTAGAACACCAGATTCTCTAAGGCTTGTGAAGAAAATACAGAAGGAGCCGGTCATTACAATTTGGGTGACAGAGGGTGGGTGTTACAGCACCACAACAAACACAATATATACATTAGTCACACAGAAACTACTTTCTCTCTCATGCACTGATTGTCTCCGGTTTCTCTGGCCTATATTTAACCTCGTCTGCCAAGTCATTGAAGAATGTTATTAACCAAAAGCACCAAAAGAGCCCTGTCTGCCCAAGCTCCGGCGAACATTCCTATCTCTTCTTGCCCAGTAAAGACCCTTGGCAGAATGTCAGCCGCCCTAATGATATCTTTCTGATTGAAAATCCCTCTATTGCTCAAACCAACCAACCCATGCCCCTTTAAAAATGAATAAAATGTTTATGAACACACCCCTGTGCTTTAGCGAAAGGTCAGCATCACTCTCAAACTCTGGGATCAGAACATTCAGTGAGTTTAAAGCATCATTATGCTGCTATTCTGAGCGTTAGCTCCCTTAAAAAATCCCTCCTCCATCGCCATGATCAAGAAACTTCGGGGTCAGGCTGGCATTCATGAATTCTCCGTTCCGATCGACTAGCTCGGTAATTATAGCAAGATAGACAGCCAGGGTTCATATAATCACCATGCACACTTTGCCAAGTCTGTGCCTTTCCCTTCCACGCAAGTACTGTTAAAGATAACACGGAGGGGGGTAAACAAGTGAAGGGAGGAAGGGAGGAAGGAGGCAAGTGAAGACAAGCAATGGAGGAAACTAAAGAAACAGCAGAATGAAGGGAGTAAGGGTAGAAGAGAAATGGGGAGATGAAGGGAGAGAAAAAAAGAGGGAGCTATAGACAATTGAAAAGAGGAAGGGAGAGAGAAAACAAAAGGGAAGAAGGAGACAAAAGGAAAGAAGGAGACAAGGGGAGCCAGGCGAAGGGAGGAAAGAAAGTGGATATGGCGAGAGATTGTGTGCTATGTTTAATAATCCCACAGGGTTTGAGTCAGCCTGCTCGGTTAACTGACGTGAATATACACACACGAAAGGATGGCCTCAGGAAACATACACGCACACACACACAACACATCTAACAATATTAATATATATATATATAACTCAATAGAAAGATTTCCGGTTGGCCGACTTGCCGGATCACAGCTATAACTTGACTAATGTAACCAATTAGTTGTGTTGTTGTATTACACGGCATTCAGTGGATCTCGTCTCTTCATCATGAAGACACATCGCTGCTGCTGTGGAACCCAATTTATTTTGCACCAACCTTCCTTGGTTACCAGAAAAACTTTGCATAGCAACCTTAAAAGAAAGTGACAGAACGCAGATTGATGCGACTGCCAGCTTTGGGCGGGGTCTCTCCGTCACTCAGATCATCATGACATAACGGGAAATCACAGAGGGCGTCACGTCTTCTTTGTTTACCTGGGATTCAAATGCACGTCTTGGCTTCTGGCTCTAATGCATTCTGCTCAGCCTAGCGCTGTCATGTGTAAGTACTCCTGCCACCCCTGCATCAGAACCCACCCATAGTGCTTCTCTATAGCAGGAGGAGTTCACTAAATAATCAATGACTCCATGGAAAGCAATTGACCACAGCGACCCTGTCAGCACCGGTCGAAAGAAGGTAAGATAAGGGAGCATACGGTCAGAGGGCTTCCCTCTCACGTTCTCCATCAGGCCCTCTTTGTTCTCATCGGTTTACAGCCGAGACCGCGAACGTAGGAGGGGAAGCAAGGAGGGGGAGCGGAGCAGAGAACATTGTGTGTTCTGGGCCGGGCTGCACGACGCTGGCCACGCCAAACACGAGCAGTGTTTGGTTTATGGGCGCTTTGCAGCCTTCTCTACCTCTTTCTGCTTCAAATGAAGCTAAAGAGATGGTTAGAGGGTTGCTAATTAACGTGATGTGCCCCACAGACTCTGTGTGTACGAGTGTGTATGTGTGTGTGTGTGTGTGTGCGTGTGTGTGTGTGTGTGTGTGTGTGTGTGTGTGTGTGTGTGTGTGTGTGTGTGTGTGTGTGTGTGTGTGTGTGTGTGTGTGTGTGTGTGTGTGTGTGTGTGTGTGTGTGTGTGTGTGTGTGTGTGTGTGTGTGTGGCGGGGACCTCTAAAGCAGCCTGGCTGCTGTGGTAAATCCTTGCATCACTGCAAACACCATAGCAGCAGCTCCATGAAGCTCACCTGTAGCACAAGATGGAGGAATACAGTCGTTATTGAGAATGTATGCATGTGCGGGTAAAAGATTGTGTGGGTAGCAAACTGGGGGATATCAGAGTGTGGGTCGGTGGGGGGGTCTAAGACTATGTTTATATTTGTGTGTGTGTGTGTGTGTGTGTGTGTGTGTGTGTGTGTGTGTGTGTGTGCGTGCGTGCGTGCGTGCGTGCGTGCGTGCGTGCGTGCGTGCGTGCGTGCGTGCGTGCGTGCGTGCGTGCGTGCGTGCGTGCGTGCGTGCGTGCGTGCGTGCGTGCGTGAGTGCCATCAGAGGAGCAGCAGACGAACACCACAAATGTCAATGGACAGTAAGCGGAGACAAACTGTCCTACCTATGGCAGCACCACAGGTCCAAAGCTATTGACATAATTCTAAATAATAGCATGTTTCCCTCCCCCCCCCACCAACTGTCAATGATACTCCTGACATATATAAGTACTATATGGCCAAATGTCATCAAAATCATCTCCAACCCAAACACTGACCCCGCCCCCTTAATCCACAAGCATAGAGACAGTTATCCCGGATTATTATCCATCCACTGCTAAATTTACTTTTGAAGAAGTAGATAAAGTTGAGGCCAAATAACAGTGCCAGTGGATACGATGGGGTGACATATGAGACCATCAAAGCCAGAAAAGCCCAGTCCACCCAAATACTAAACATATTTATTTAACACCTGTCTGATTAATGGAAAGGTGCCAGGATCTCCCGCCTTCCCACTGTCTACTAAATCTTTATGAAATGTTGGCCTCATCCTCCCATGGCGTGTAGACACAGGCATCCTCTCACCCAAACAAAAAGCTTACGTAGACAGACAGGGGATGAACGAGCATGTGTTCTGCCTTAAAACTGGAGTTGATGATTTTAAACATGAATCATGTAAACTTTATACTGTATTCCTGGTTTTTAGAGATGCTTTTGGAGTGCACTATGGAGGAGATCCATCTACCTCAGCCCTTTGTAGACATCATAACGGATGTGTAAGGGATCTTTCCTGCAGGTGATCTGTGGACACCAACTCACAGAGCCCATTCCGCTCCAGGTTGAGATTAAAACAGGCTGCCCCTGGAGTGCAGTGAACTTCATCCTTGCCATTAACCAGTGGCTCAAGTGGCTCTGTCAGTGTGCACCACCTGATATCAGATCCCAAAACCCTGTTCAGGTTCACGCTGACGATATCAAGTGGTCCTCCAGAGACGAGAGTGTCATACACAACATGCTGGCCAGAACAGATGCATTTTTTCACTGGTCAAAGCTGGAGGTGAAGCACACCAAGTGTGCAGCTCTTTATGAGCGACGCAGCAGTGGCAACCATGGTATAAAGCCAAATCTGACAAACCACCCTCCTTCACAATAATTGGAGAAGCCTATCAGGGTCTACTCACGCCACGAGTCATAGACCTATCTTGGCCATAACATCAACATTGCGGGTGAGTGGGGGGAGCAGGCACAGGAGCTATGTTGTGCCTATAAGAACAGAATCGATCTAATTGATTCCTCCCCACTCCCTGTAGTCATGAAACTGGACACTATCAGAGAGGTGGCCCTGGCAAAGGTACAACACATCTTTGCAAACGTCCACATCCTGCAAAATGTCTTACAGGACATGAACAATAAAACAGCGCACGCTGTCAGAATATGGCTAGGGCTGAACTCACACTCTACCCGGGATCTTATCTTCCTCTCGCATAAAGAGGGGTGGCTGGGTGTCTCAAACATGGAATGGGTATATACTGCTACCAGGCTGACACACCTCCTCAGCATGCTCAACAATGATGATGCCACTGTCAGAGAGTTGCCAGAGCTTCCCTCCTGCTGGACCTCAGGAAGAGGAAGGTCCCTCTGGCCAAAAACGGCCAGGACAGCTTCCTGGGCTTTGGGAGGAAAAGCAGCAGGAAACTGGACACACAAGCTGCAGGCTTTGGAGTTCGGTCAGACTGGCCGGACCTGAATGATCTGTGCAACAGAATGACAGTCAAACTGGAATGGACACAACACAACTCACACACAGCACCACAGGCATCTGATGCCGTTGTCATCGACCCATCGCTAACAGCAGAGGCTACTGTATAGCACAACGAGGCACAACACACACTACAGAACACAACAGCAAAGAGATTCCTTCTTAACATAAAACAAAAAAACAAAAAAACAGAGACTAAACAACACTGGACTTGACTTAGAATGCAGGGGAAGCTAGCATGCCTAGACTTTGCCGACCACCCTGCTTCCCACTCCATGTACAGAAATGCTGCTGTTGGGGAGGACATCCTCTGTTTCACTGCTAAAGCTAGGCTGCAGGTGCTACCTACCAAATACAATCTGGCATATGGTATCCTGCACACCACCATCCACACTGTATAATACACTCTGACCATCAACTTGAATTAGTTGCCCATGTTGTGAATGGCTGTACTATGTACAAAGGACTGTATATTGCACGCCATGACCGACTTGTTGATCTGATTTCCAGCAATGTTAAAGAAGTACTTCTAGAGAGTGAGAGAGAGAGAGAGAGAGAGAGAGAGAGAGAGAGAGAGAGAGAGAGAGAGAGAGAGAGAGAGAGAGAGAGAGGAGAGAGAGAGAGAGAGAGAGAGAGAGAGAGAGAGAGAGAGAGAGAGAGAGAGAGAGAGAGAGAGAGACACACACACACACAAAGAGGTTGGTGGTTGAACTTGGCGGCCCCCGGCTGCGACCATGTCATCGAGAAAGAGGGAGAGACGAAGCGGAACAACAAAACCTGAAACACAACAGAAAACATCCAATTTTTTCCTTAAGAAGTAATTACATGCAAACCACCCAGGCGTTTGCGCATGGTGGTACTGCCAGACTCCTTCATTGTGTTTGTTTTGTTATGGACCTCTGCGTGGTTGAAAGGTGGGTCGGCTGGCTGGGTTCTCGTTCAGTGAGAGAGGGGGATTGTTGTTGAATAGAGTTAGAGTGGTTAATGGTGCGTCGCTGGGACACAATCTAAACTGATGTACTTTTGCTGTAGGGAGTTTTCAGAGATATTCTCTGAGTACTATGTATATTTAATAATAATTATATACTGCCGCTGACTACAATTACCACTTTTATACTGTTACCACTACCATTAACACTTTCATAGTTATATTTACCATTAACACTTTTATACTGCAACGACTACCATTGACATTTTCATACCGTTACTTGTACCATTCATGCTTACTACTTACTTCAAATACGAGATTGAATTATCTAGTTCTTGACATTTTCTATATAAGATTACGCAAATAAATAAAATATATTTAAAAATCTAAGGGGCAGGGTGGCCAAGGAGAACACAACTCTGTCCATCAGTTGGAGATTAGAAGCCAAAAGATATACAAACAGAGAAGGGAAGTGTTTAAAAATATGAATGCAGCCAAACTGTGTGCTAAGTAATACAATGTCTTAAGCCAACCACTGACTCACCAACAACAACAGAGCTAGTGTACCTGAAGCAACACACACACACACACACACACACACACACACACACACACACACACACACACACACACACACACACACACACACACACACACACACACACACACACACACACACACACACACACACACACACACACACACAAACACACACATTTTCAAACACACACAAACACACATACACATGCACGCACACAGACAGTAGTATCAGCTTGTATAATCAGCAGCAATGATGTTTACAGCCAACCAACAGATTAGCAAAACTGTGTGTGTGTGTGTGTGTGTGTGTGTGTGTGTGTGTGTGTGTGTGTGTGTGTGTGTGTGTGTGTGTGTGTGTGTGTGTGTGTGTGTGTGTGTGTGTGTGTGTGTGTGTGTGTGTGTGTGTGTGTGTGTGTGTGTGTGTGTCTGTGTGTCTGTGTGTTTGTGTGTGTACGTGTGTGTGTTTATGTGTGTGTGTGTGTGTGTGTGTGTGTGTGTGTGTGCGTGTGTGTGTGTGTTTGTGTGTGTATGTGTGTGTTTGTGTGTGTGGCGGGGGGGGTGTGGGTGCGTGCGTGTGTGGAGTTGAGGTCTCTATTTCACACTATTTAAGTGATTTTTACAGAAGCTTACTTGGATTTAATCTCCCAAAAGCTATAATGATGATGACGCATATAAATCAAAAGGTCAGCATCTATTATATAGATTCAAGTTTGGTGTACTGAACTGAACTGCTATATGCTAATATTTTATGCAACTTTTCTTAATGAATCCCTGATCGCTGTCTCACCGTGTGAGTCACGGTCAAAGTCTAGAATTGCTGTATGACCAAATTAGATTTGAGACGATAATAGCTTAGATGTGGCTAACCGTTAGAACTACACAACCACCTGCACGCTGGTTGAGAATCATAATTTAGAAGTTAATCAGGTTTGTTTTGCCGTAGAGGGACATTGGGGGCTTGAATCACATGCATTATTTAAGAAACAAAACGAGAAACCACCATTATTCCTGGGCAGTTACAGGATAAGCGTTTGTTTTTCGTTTGTTTAAATAATGTACTGCAAAACAAAACAGCAACAAACCAAAAACTCAACACTGTGTGTATTATTCAGTAGGTCTGCCAGTGCATGTTAAGTTTCCAGAGGATTCACACAACTGTTCAGCATTCAAAAAGCAATTCAATATAATGGATCTTTCCATTGGTTGAGTCTGTGACTTTTTCTCATCTGAATCTGCTGTCCTTAAAGACAACTAGACACCAGGACGTAAACACAGAAACAAACATAGCCAGCGGTGCCCATTGCAGGGTAAATATATGTTGGTTTTTGGTTTTAATTATCATCAAAGGGAAAATCGTAATCAAGTTACTAATTTTGTCTATTAACATAGTTACTTGAATTCAGTTATTTAGCTGTGTATTGCATTGGAATGCAAATCAACTCAACTCCTGTGTCATTCTTTGTCAATGAGGTTGACATTAAAGGAACATTCATCAACGGGGATGCTACACAACACTTACATTTACATTTACATTTAGGGCATTTAGCAGATGCTTTTATCCAAAGCGACTTACAATAAGTACATTTGTCATAATAAATGCAACAATATATCGCTATCGGTACAGTAAGGATGTTCATAGAACCAAGTGCAAGTACAACAATCACCAGGCTAACCAATTCCCCGTGTTACAGCAATGATAGCAGCTATTGCAGTTGCAGTTAAGTACTATAATACAATACAATACAACGCAATACAATACAGTGTACAATGGTGGCCAGAGGGGGGAGGGTGGCTATGCAGAGTCGAGGTGGACTCTGAACAGGTGAGTCTTGAGTCTTTTTCGGAAGATAGTGAGCGACTCTTCGGTCCTGAGAACGGCAGGGAGCTCGTTCCACCACTGAGGTCCCAAAACCGAGAAGAGTTGTGACTTTGCTGAACGACCTTTGTTAGCTCTTAGCGGTGGCGGTACCACGA